>JAOTRH010438696.1:0-33529 GCA_034768845.1 Heliamphora exappendiculata | reverse complement strand
AGATGAAACTCTACAAAGAGGTGATGGCTTGCTATATGCAGGCCCATGACCATGAGGGTTTGATAGCATGCTGCAAGGGTAAGGGAGGTGATCCGACCTTTTGGGCCGATGTATTGAAGTACTTTGGTGAACTTGGAGAAGATTACCCAAAAGAAGTCAAGGATGCTTTAACTTATATTGAGAGAGATGACATCTTGCCTCCTATTGTTGTTCTTCAAACTTCAGTCAATCAACTATTCCAATGTTGACTCAATTGGCCCCTAGATGATCTATTAAATAAATGTTTTCAGGGTACACTAGTCAATTATGTTCCCAACTCAAACTAGTTGATTCGTATTCAGGAGCTCATAATTTTTCCTTATTCAACAATTTATCTTTGTCCTGTGCGAAGCAGCACCTCTGAATTGAGTCTTGTTAACTGACTCTGGTTAACTGAAGAATATTGTCGTCAACTAAACTTGTTGTTAGAGAAGTGTTTGTCAATTCCTATGATCTGTTTAGTATTTAAGTTTTTCACTCAACTTGCCAACAAGGTGCAACACAGTGCTTTTAAATTTACGTGATTGATATTCAACTCATGTAAATTTAGCAATAGATCTCAATTCTTAATTCCTCAATTTGTTCAGCTTTCAATCACTTATTTCATTCAATCAAACATAATGAATAATAGCTCCTACATTCAATTAGAATACAATCAATGATAGCTCAACTAGCATTCTTCAGATTTATTCAAATTGTATAGGAAATTAAATGGAACAGTGTTAAGAGATGAACCTAGATCATGTATAGTGGTTTGGCAGTGCCCTTGTGCCTATGTTCACTCTTCTTCAACCTCCTTGGTCCAAGGCTCAAATCCACTATATGAGGGTTTCACGAATTGGCCAAACATACAATAATTTATGACAGGGAAGTCACTACCCACCTAATGTGCCCCTACAAGAACAACCACTATGAGTGGTTAAGGTTTTCCTAGGCTAACTAATAACCTGCTAAACTATCACACTTGGGTTTCGGGATCTAAACAAAAGTCTCCGGACTTCGCCCATAGTTTTCTGCAAAATTCATCTACCCATAGCTCTTTTTGGTCAGAATTGTTGAGAAAAATGTTGTTTGACATTTTGGATTAAGTCTCTATTCTGAATTTTCATCATCTTGGTGATTTCGTTGACAGTTAGGATAAGTCTCAATTATAAATTTTCATTGTCTTTGTGATTTCCCCCTATGTCTCAATTCTGAATTTTTATTGCCAAGAACTATACTACGTGGAAAGATGGTATTGAAAGTTGTTGACATTTTGGCAGCAGTAAATATTTACCTATCCAAATTATTATGTTCTAGACTTTTTCATTTACACTCTCTTCTTTTGGTCTCTAGGTAATATTTACTTTTTACAGGTGGCTTTTATCTAAAATTTGATCTTTGAAACATCATTGACAGTTTAACTAGATTTTTCTACTGAAGAAGGAAATGATGATGGGAGGGAAAAGAATAAATCCACTGCACATCACAAGCCAAGGTGCTGCACATCACACTAGCCAAGGTGTTCCACCAACCCCAAGCCAAGATGCTGCACATCACACCAGCCAAAACAACTAGCATTACATACCACCCAACATTGCATACCCGATGGCATAAAGGCAAAAGAATAAATCCAATGTAGCAGCAAATCAAGACACCAGCAAAAGAATACCATATCCAATAGCATGATACCTCCAAGGCGTGATAGCAAACCCCCATTAGACAAACCCGGCAGTACCCAAACAAAACCAACAATAACCAGGTGGAAAAACACTTGTGTCCCCTGTTGTCCCCTGCTACCCAGCAAAGAAAAAAGCATTAGAGCTACACCGCCCGCAATTCCCTGCTACCCAGCCCAGCCTAGCTCAATTAAATGTGAGTTATCTCTTTGAACAGTCGAGAACTAATTTTAAGCCTGATGGGTACACCTTTGTGGACCCAACAGGATTCAAACTAGCAACCCCTTGAACACAAAGTCAAGGTTTCATTTGTGTAAATAGTAAAAACACAAACAATTACGAAATAATAGGATTTTTGTTTTTTCTTAGAATAACATTAACCACTAATTTGGTATACAATGGGAACAAAACATGCACCTTTCAACATGAGCTCAATATAAAACCAATAAAAATCAATTCATATAAATAAAGTCAAAATAATGCAGTCACTCATAAATCACACAATCAAAAAACTAAATTTCTAAATAAAATGTCATGTCTCAAACACCAGGGTCACGCGAAAGCCCACCAAAACACCCATTTAGAAATAAAATAGGTTATATAGTTTGCAATCAAAATACAACATTAGGATAAAATATTTTTCAAGTTCAGCTATCACAAACAATAAACATGCATTCTCATATATGAATAAGTATATCGCCAAAAGGCGTACAAAATTGGCCTACACAGGCACCACATGTAAAAGTACATGTCTCAAAAAGGGAAAACTACAGCAAGTCTTTCATCACTTATGCAACTAGGTTAACTCCACGTGCTCACCTGAAAAATATTTTACAGCAAAAATTTCACACCGTGAGCCGAAGCCCAATAGAAAATAGACTGTAAAGCTGTAATACAGATCATGCAATCATATGGTGGGAACTAACTCATCCACAAAAGCCCAACAGATTTTTCTCTAAAAAATCACAAGTTTTCCACCCTGAAAACTTCACATTTTCCATCATTGAAACTATGCATATAATCGTGATATATATCATGCCACAGTTAAGGAAAAACAGTAAAACACAGCATTCTCCATCCAGGATACACAGCCGAGGAGACATGATAAAATGTAATCCTATGTACCGACTCTGTCACATCGACAAAAGTAACAACTATAGACTCTCGTCCATTACCCTAAACCTGCAGGCTTAGTAATAACAAGTTCTATATGGAGTCACGACAACGACGCCATTAACGGAGGCAACCGAACCACTCAATTTACGGGACCTGAGCCCAAAGGTATAGAGCACCTACTGCTTAGTTTATGGGACCTGAGCCTGAGGGTACAAAGCACCCACACTCAATTTACGGAGACTAACCCGAAGGTACAAAGCACTTACGTTGTGCACGTTTTCGGACTTGCACTGAGGAGCAATGGAAGCCCAACTCAATCGAACCCACTATCACGGTACATCTATGGATAAACATTTCAAAATCAACCTATAAACAGATATACAACACATTCTTATAAGGAGATCCAATCCATGAACCATGGAGATCAAACTAAACGTATAAAAACATATTATCACCCAAATTGTTTTAGAAGTTGAGACTCAACCCCAAGGGTTAGCTCCAAACCTCCAATAAAACACGTTTTCACAACTTTCATAAAACTCCTCGTTTTCAAACCTCATTTCCTTTGAAAACTACGGGCAAACATCCCATTCTAGGACCCCATGGGCTCATAGAACTCATCCCAATCTTAAAACTCCTCTTTTCACACAAAGGAAGAAAATGGTCAACACCAACAAAAAGGTGTCGACACAAACAAAAAAATGTGTCAAAACAAACAGCGAAGGTGTCAACACAAACAAAACATGTGTCAACACAAACAGCGGAGGTGTTGACACAAACAGCAGAGGTGTCGACACAAAAGAACCGAGAGTTTAGGCAACACATGCAGAGAGCAAAAGTGTCGACACCAGCAGAAATGTGTCGACACCAGCGACAAAAAGTGTCGACACCAACAGAAATTGTGTCGACACAAAGAACAACAGAATACGCAATTCCAACATAAGGAAAATTGTGTCGACACAAACAGAAAATGGTATCGACACAAAATAGAAAATTCTCAAATTTCAGAATAGGCTACAGGCGATGGTGAAAAAACAAACCCAAGCTATTGAGACAGCTTCTCAACTCCAAATTAAACCAACCAAACACTCCCTCTCCAACCCATGGGCATATACAAACCCAAAACAACCAAGATACACCGAAAAGAAAGCCTCAAAACCCTTTTCCTCCAACCGAAATCCACCCAAAAGCGATTTTAAACCAAAATCTAACCTTTAAAACATAAATCACTTTTCATGCGTTTTTAAATGACAGAAACGCGTATGATTACACGTAGTACCCTCTAATAGTTATACAATCTAGAATCCTACCTCGGTGAGTTAAAAACTCTACGTCTCGATCCACGTGCAAAATTGAGCTTTACCGAAATGGAATTTCGTTCGGATGGATGCATAGACCGCGATGCCAATACTAAGGATCAGCAGTTGATTTGTCAAAAACCAAGCCCCAGACCACCGAGAAGTTAGAGAGAAGGTAGAGGTTTTGGTTTGAGAAAAAGAAACTTAGTCTCCAAGTTTTTCAAAATATCTCCACAAATATCTAAAGGCTAGATATTTATAGCCCAAAACATATCTCTTTCAAAAATATCTTTTTTTTTTAATTTTTAAAATTCGCACAGAAACTCCCTACAACCCCACATGCTTATTTCAACTCAAACATGCATCAAAACGAATAAATCATACACCGCAGAAATATATATGCAAAAACACCTCAAACATATATAAGTCTCAAAAAGAGACGAGTTCGGGTCTCACAACTCTCCCCCTTAAGGAATTTTGCCCCTAAAATTCAATACAATATCACAAAGGAAAAAGCTACGGGTATCTAACACGTATGCCCGACTCCAGCTCCCATGTTTGCTTTTTCAACCCCGTGATGAAGCCACAATACCTTGACGTAAGCAATTGTTCTGCCTCACAACATTTGCTCCTTTGTATCAAGAATCTTCACCGGACGCTCCTCATAAGTGGCATCCTCATCAACCCGCAGCTTTGCCCAATCTAACACATGTGAAGGATCAGGCTCGTACCTCCGAAGTATAGAAACGTGGAACACGTTATGCATAGATGTTAACTGAGGTGGAAAAGCCAAACGGTAAGCAACCTCCCCAACCCGGTCAAGAATCTCAAAAGGCCCAATGAAGTGCGGTGATAGCTTCCAACTACGATGAAACCTCATCAAACTTCTATAAGGTGAGACCTTCAGGAACACGTGATCCCCCACTGCAAACTCCAACGGTCTTCTCCTCTGATCTGCATAACTCTTCTGACGGCTCTGAGCTGTCTGAAGACGCTGGTGAATCACTGCGATCTTCTCCATCGTCTCCCGCACCAAGTTGGGTCCCAAGACTGTGGTCTTTTCCACATCTCTCTAACATATTGGTGACCTACACGGTCTATCATATAGAGCCTCATAAGGTGCCATCCCAATACTGGACTGATAACTATTGTTGTATGCAAACTCTGCTAACGGTAGGTGATCCTCCCAAGAACCTCTAAAATTAAGGACACATGCCCTCAACATATCCTCCAAAATCTGTATGGTCCTCTCAGACAGACCATCCGTCTGAGGGTGAAAAGCAGTACTGAACATGAAGTTCATCCTCAAAGCCTCCTGAAGACTTTGCCAAAAGTGTGACGTGAAGCGCGAATCTCGGTCAGAAATAATAGACACTGGAACTCCATGCAAGTAGACTATCACTCTGACATACAATCTACTCAATCAGTCCACCAAATCCTTCACTCTGATGGGGAGAAAGTGTGCAGACTTCGTCAACCTATCAACCACAACCCAAACGTCGTTGTGTCCCCTAGGTGAGCGAGGATGTCCTTACACAATGTCCATCATGACGTTCTACCACTTCCATTCAGATACCAGTAACGGCTGTAACAATCATCCCAGTTTCTAGTGCTCCGCCTTTACCTGTTGACAGGTAAGGCATCAAGAAACAAACTGAAGCACATCTCTCACAGAACTGACGACGTAAGTCGTGGTACATCTTCGTGCCTCCAGGATGCACTGCTAGGCGCGAATGATGACACTCATGTAGTAGAT
This sequence comes from Heliamphora exappendiculata, assembly GCA_034768845.1. Classification (NCBI taxonomy): domain Eukaryota; kingdom Viridiplantae; phylum Streptophyta; class Magnoliopsida; order Ericales; family Sarraceniaceae; genus Heliamphora; species Heliamphora exappendiculata. Next base: position 27,662 of record JAOTRH010438696.1, on the reverse strand, counting down.
CAGCTCGGCATGACTCTGGCACAAATAATCTCCTGGCTAATCTCAGACTCTGGTCTGAACCCACAACCCATCCTGCTGTATCCTCTCCACTAGCAACACGATCTCGTTTCATCTGAGCTTCTTAATTCGTCTACTGAACCTCTAACACTCGTGCAATCAATGCTGGTCGTGAAACTACTAAAAATAAGGTAGCTTCCGTCGCTGTCTCCCCAAGACAGAGATCAAACTCTCCAATCTCTCTAAGCATGTCCCATTCTCGTATAGCAACAGAAGCTAACGAGCCATGTGAGCTATTGATGAGAGCGTCAACTATAACGTTGGCCTTCCCTGGATGATACTGCAAGTCAAAATCATAATCCTCTAACAATTCCATCCATCGTCGTTGGCGCAAGTTCAGGTCCTTCTGCGAAAACAAGTATTCTAAGCTCTTGTGATCGGAGAAAACCTCAAAGTGCTCACCATAAAGATAGTGACGCCATGTCTTCAAGGCAAAGACCACGACGGCAAACTCCAGATCGTGTGTCAGGTAGTTCTTCTCACGTGCCTTCAACTGTTGAGAACCATAGGCTACAACCTTCCCTTCTTCCATCAAAACACAGCCTAAACCATCGTGTGATGCATCACAACACACTGTATACCCCAAGCGTCGCTTTAGAATAATCAACACTGGTGCGCTAGTCAACCTCGTCTTCAGCTCCTGGAATGCCGACGCACATGATTCACTCCAAACAAACACAACTCCCTTCCGCGTCAAACGCGTCATCGGTGTAGCAAGTCTTGCAAAGTCCTTCATGAACCGTCGGTAGTAGCCTGTTAGACCCAAAAAACTACGAATCTCAAAAACACTCTTCGGTCGCTCCCAACCCGTCACAACATCAGTCTTCGACAAATCCACAGCTACCTCGTCTGTCGACACTACGTGTCCCAGAAACCTCACCTCAGACATCCAGAACTCGCACTTCTCAAACTTCACGTACAAGCGATGCACTCTCAGTGTCTGCAAAACAATACGCAAATGGTTCTCATGCGCCTCCCTAATAGATGAGTAGATGATAATATCATCCACAAACACAACCACAAAACTAACCAAGTATGGATGAAAGATGTGGTTCATCAAACCCCTCTCGAATCGCTTCGCACGGAACTCGTCAGTAGGTACGATCTCTTATGCAAACCGAGATAGACTGGTGAACCCAACCTCATACTCCACCACTGACATTGTCCCCTAAGTCAAAAATAGGAAATCCTCTCTGTAGCGATCCCTTAGTGTCGCTGGAAAGTATTTCTCCAAAAAAACCTTCGTGAATGCCTCCCAAGTGCCAGTAACTGTAGTCCTGGTGAACTTCCACCACATGTGCGCACTCCCCCTCAATTGGAAGGGAGCAAAAGTAACCCTCAGATCATCCTCCCCAATCTAAAGCGTGTCCATGATCCTGGTGACCAGCTCTAGCCATTCAGTGGCAACCGTGGGATTGGGATCCCCAGAAAAGGTAGGCGGGTCCAGATGGCGAAACTCACGCATCGCGATCGTCGCCCTCAATTTAGGTACACTCTTCCTTCCTCGAGCGGCCTCAGCTAGTTGTCGGATGGAGCCAACCATCTCATGCAACAAATCTCCCTTAGCAACAGGTCCTTGGGTTGCATTAGCATCCCCAACATCTGGGACTAGAACGTCCCTTCAGCTAGAACCATGGCCACGGCCTCGACCACGGTCTCGTCCACCCCACGTAGATATAACTCTATACGAAAGCAACATAACAGGATAAGCATCCTACAACATGTTATTGCTAACATAAAAGACAGATAAGCATGCTAACACATAGCCACTTAATATTATGTCATCACATCTCACATACCGAGGAGAACCAACAAGAAAGACTCGTCACTCTGAACAACCTACTCAGATTCCTAGCTAGAAATCACGTCCACGAAATGTGTCTCTAACATGGCTCCCAAGTATGTTAACCCAAATGCCCGAAGACAAGACTAATTGATCCCGAGATTCAACCTCCATACCCACATAAACAAGTTATCATGCGTATGCTAACATAAGCTAAAACACAGGCAATCAAGCATATGCACATCCTCACAAGGTGATGTACCCTCTTTTCCATGACTCTTAGGTATTCGAACCTAGAGCTCTGATACCAAGTTGTCACGCCACAATACCAGGGTCACCTGAAAACCCACCAAAACACCCATTTAGAAATAAAATAGGTTTTATAGTTGGCAATCAAAATACAACATTGGGATAAAAGGTTTCCCAAGTTCAGCTCTCATAAACAATAAACATGCATTTTCATACATGAATAAGTATATCGCCAAAAGGTGTACAAAATCGGCCTACACAGGCACCACATGTAAAAGTACAGTCTCAAAAAGGAAAAACTATAGCAAGTCTTCCATCACCACTGCAACTAGGTCAACTCCACGTGCTCACCAGAAAAGATTTTACAGCAAAAATCCCACACCGTGAGCCGAAGCCCAATAGAAAATAGATTATAAAGCTGTAATATAGGTCATGCAATCATATGGTGGGAGCTAACTCAACCACAAAAGCCCAACAGGTTTTTCTTTCAAAAATCACAAAATTTTCACCTTGAAAACTTCACATTTTTCGTCATTAAGACTATGCATATAATTCTAACAGATATCATACCACAGTTAAGGGAAAACAGTAAAACACAGCATTCTCCACCCCAGATACACAGCCTAGGAGACACGATAAAATATAATCCTATGTACCGACTCTGTCACACCGATAAAGTTAACAACTATAGACTGTCATCCATGACCCTAGACCGCAGGCTTAGTAATGACAAGTTCTATACGGAGTCACGACAGCAACGCCATTAACGGAGGCAATCGAACTACTCAATTTACGGGACCTAAGCTCGAAGGTACATAACACCTACTGCTTAGTTTACGGGACCTGAGCCTGAGGGTACAAAGCACCCACACTCAATTTACGGGGACTAACCCAAAAGTATAGAGCACCTACGCTGCGCACGTTTCTGGACTTGCACCGAAGAGCAATGGAAGCCCAACTCAATCGAACCCACTGTCACGGTACATCTATGGATAAACATTTCAAAATCAACCCACAAATAGATATACAACACATGTATATAAGGAAATCCAATCCATGAACCATGGAGATCAAACAAAACATGTAAAAATATATTTTCACCAAAAATGTATTAGAAGTTGAGACTCAACCCCAAGGGTTAGCTCCAAACCTCCAATAAAATACGTTTTCACAACTTTCATAAAACTCCTCGTTTTCAAACCTCATTTCTTTTGAAAACTACGGGAAAACATCCCATTCTAGGACCCCACAGGCTCATAGAACTCATCCCAATCTCAAAACTCTTCCTCTCACACAAAGGAAGAAAATGGTCAACACCAACAGAAAATGTGATGACACACAGCGGAGGTGTCGACACAAACAGAAAATGTGTCAACACAAACAGCGGATGTGTCGACACAAACAAAAAATATGTCAACACAAACAGCAGAGGTGTCGACACAAAAGAACCAAAAGTTTTGGCAACATATGCAGAGAGCAAAAGTGTCGACACCAGCAGAAATGCGTCGACACCAACGACAAAAAGTGTCGACACAAACAACAACAGCATACTCAATTCCAACAAAAGGAAAATTGTGTTGACACAAATAGAAAATGGTGTTGACACAAAACCCAAAATTTTCAAATTTCAGAATAGGCTACAGGCGATGGTGATAAAACAAACCCAAGCTACTGAGACAACTTCTCAACTCCAAATTAAACCAACCAAACACTCCCTCTACAACCCATGGGCATACACAAACCCAAAACAACCAAGATACACCAAAAGGAAAGCCTCAAAACCCTTTTCCTCCAACTGAAATCCACCAAAAAGCGATTTTGAACCAAAATCCAGCATTTGAAACATAAATCACTTTTCATGCATTTTTAAACGGTAGAAACACGTATGATTACACGTAGTACCCTCTAACAGTTATACAATCTAGGATCCTATCTCGGTGACTTATAAATTCGATGCCTCAATCCATGTGCAAAATCGAGCTTCACCAAAATAGAATCTGTTCTGATAGATGCGTAGACTGCGATGCCAATACTAAGGATCAGCAGTTGGTTTGTCAAAAATCAAGCCTCGGGCCCTCGAGAAGTTAGAGAGAAGGTAGAGATTTTGGTTTGAGAAAAAGAAACTTAGTCTCCAAGTTTTTCAAAATATCTCCACAAATATCTAAAGACTAGATATTTATAGGCCAAAAAAATACATTTTTCAAAAATATCTTTTTTTTTGAAATTCGCACAGAAACTCCCTACAACCTCGGGAACCAGCCCCGCATGTTTATTTCAACTCAAACATGCATCAAAACGAATAAATCATGCACCGCAGAAATATATATGCAAAAGCACGTCAAACATATATAAGTCTAAAAAAGTGACGGGTCTGGGTCTCCCACAAAAACTCAATCATGTATTCTCAATCCAAGTTCCCTCGCAATCTCCTCTCATGTATGATGACATAGACTCCTCAATTGCATCAAATTATGTTTCAACTTCTGGCAATACATTTGTGTAGCCATGATGGTCTATGCAATAATCATTGAGTTCATCATCCCATTCGCAAGGATGGTAACGTTGAGGTGGCTTTAGAACAATTGAGAATCTCAGATCAAGTTGATCTTGCACATAAAAAACTTGCTTGGCTTGCGAAGCCAATATGAAAGAATCAGATTTATGGCTTATCCTTTCAAGCTCAACTAAAGTGAAACCAAGCTCATCTACTTTAATTCCCTTCTTGTTGTCAACCCAGTCACACTTAAATATTGAAATCTTAAACATATGATAATCAAGATGCCATATCTCAGTAATAAACACCATAAAAATTCATATCCGCAAAGACAGGATTCTTATCCTTGTAGCCTGAAATTCGTACTCTTTCATTAGCATGCCATGTCAAATTTTTTGCTATTTGGACTGATTGAAACATCCTTTGAAACCTCAGAATAGGTGAAAAATACAATAAAACTTTTGTTGGCACACTCTTCCTAGGCTCAATTGAATTTTTCTTTAACTTCCATCTTGACGTTCCACATGTAGGACATGAAGTTGCATCTTTGAACTCTTTTCTATAGAGTATGCAATCATAGGGACACACGTGTATTTTCTCATATTTCATTCCCAAGGCAGCCAAGATCTTATTTGACTCATACATAGATACTGGTATTTCATTATTGACTGGTAGCATATCACTTAACAACGCTAGCAAATCTAAAAAACCTGTATTAGAAACCCGTTTCTAGATTTAAAGTTGAACAATTTCACTAATGCTAATAACTTCGTAAACTTCGTGCAACCGGGGTATAATGGTCTTTCTGCATCTTCAAGTAATTTTGTGAATGATTTAGGATCAGTCATGCACTGATTGTATGCAGCTTGTGTCACGCCCCAAAATCTGGGGTCACGTGAAAATCCACCAAACATCCATTTAATATGAAAATATAGGTTTTCATACATTGAAATCCACCTGTTCAAACCAATGGAATACTCAACAAAAAGTATCTCGCATATAAAAAAAACATACAGTATATCGCCTTATGGCGTACAAAACCTGCCTTCAGGAATAAGCATACCAAAAAGGAAAACTATAAAAGTCTTCCACCACCGTGGGCACCACCAATGCTACTCCTCATCCACATCAGCACCTGAAAATGGTTTTACAAAAAATTTTCACTCGTAAGCCGAAGCCCAATAGAAACAGATAATGAATTGTAAAGCAGGAATATGCAATCATATGGTGGGAGCGAACTCAACCACAAAACCAAAGCAGGTTTTCCAACCAAAACCCTCAAGTTTTCCCCATCAGACTACACAAGTCTCCCAAAATGGTTTCATTAACATAAAACACTGTTTTCATCCTTCAAACCATGTGATGCAAATATTGCAAATAACCAACCATAGTTAAGGAAAAACAATAATCAAAATCATCGTTCCCTCACGGAATGCACCATCATGGAAAAGAAGAAGAATATAATCCTATGTACTGACTCCGTCACAAGAAGACAGAGATAACAACTATAAACTCCTACCCATTACCCTAGTCCTGAACTACTTAAGGCTTGCTAGGTAATGACAAGTTCTATACGGAGCACCACAACGAACCACTTAATTTACGGGCAACAACTCGAGGGAACTAAGCACCAAACCGTCTCAATTTACGGGAACTAACCCGAAGGACCTGAGTACCTACGTTGCGCACGTTTCTGAACTTATACCGAGGGCAACTTGTGCCAAATACACGTCATCCCGGTACATCTAGATAATCTTCTAAAAATCGTACTGTAGCATCAACTATCACAAAATCTTTTTGCAAATATACATAATACATGTATATAGATCCATCCATCAACATGGAGATCACCCAACATTTCAAAATGTTTTTCCTAAAAGCAGTTATACAACGCATGTATAAGCAAGAGATCCAATCCATGAAACCATAGAGATCAAACCAAAACTTGTAAAAACATATTTTCATGCAAACGTTTTAGAAAGTGAGACTCAACCCCAAGGGTTAGCTCCAAACCTCCAATAAACACATTTTTCCCAAAAGTTTTCATAAAAACCTCCTTTGCAATCCATCCTTTGCCCAAGAAAACCACCCGAACCATCAAAACCAATACCAAGCACTCACACAGGGATCTAGTCGACTTGTCCAAGCCCCCAGTCGATTGAAAAACTCACTGGAAAAGAAGGGCCAAAACAGAAGGAATTTCAGTCGACTAGCCCTCCAGGTCCAGTCGACTAAACTCTCCAAATGATGATCCAGTCTACTGAACTCACCAAATGATGATCCAGTCTACTGAACTCATGAGTTCAGTCGACTGAACTCAGCCAGAAAATGTTTTTGAGCTACGGGTTCACTGGTTTTTGCTTTCAAAACTCAAATCGAACCTCCAAACACCCAATCAAACACTCATCAAACACCCTCAAACATCAACACACCTAAGCCTCACACCACAACCTCGAAAAGAAATCCTCAAAATACACTTCCATCCACCGAAAATGCCGAAAAATAGTTTTAAATAAAAAATCAGATCTAAAACATAAAATCACATTTCATGCGTTTTTGAACGGTAAAACAGCATAAGATTACATATAGTACCCTTATACAGCAATAGAATCTGAGATCTTATCACGTTGGGTCAAAAACTTGATGCCTCGATCTATGTGCAATTTCGAGTCTCGTCAAAATCAAATTCCATCCGAATGGATGCGTATACCACGAAGCCAATAGCAAGGATCGGCTGTTGGTCCGTCGAAAACTAAGCCCTGGGCTCCAAAGAAGTTAGAGAAAAGACAGAGAGAAAATGAAAAAAAATTTAGGAGTTAAGTTTTGAAAATATCTTTTGAAAATATCTAACTCCAGATATTTATAGACCTCCAAAATATCTTTTTTTTTTAAAAATTTTTTGAAATTTGTACCGTAACTCCCCGCGGCCCCTGGGACCAACTTCGCATGCTTAAAATAACCAAATCATGCATCAAAACTCATATAGGCATATTAAAGCGAAACAACTAAAAAAACGTCAAAACACCTAACATGCGTATATATAAACAAAAAAACAAACGGTACAGGGTCCCACAGGTTGTACCATCTCTACTGTGTCAGCTACATCTTCTGTAGGAGATGTGTCAACGTACTTATGGTAAAAATCTTGTGCATTTATTGACGGTGATGGACCACTAGTGGGTGCTTCTCCATTCTATATCCATTTGCGACAACTTTGATCAATGCCATTGAAAAATAAATAATTTTTAATATCTGGAATAGGTTGATTTCTTAAGTTCCAACATATCCTACATGGAGATCGTATAGATCGAAGATCACTCGCATTGATCAAGGCAAAGTTTAAAAATTGTTCAACCCCTTCATCATAGTCTTTTGATCTTCTGTCTTTGAGGATCTGGGATCTATCTATTAAATGGATTTAGAATCCCAATCAACTCCACAATCAAATCAAAGTCTACATTAATAAGTAAAAGAAAAGTCATATATTGAAATTGGATATTATATTTTGAGTTTTAACTTTATGGATCGTTCAAGTGATTAATAGAGCATCTAAATAATAGAAATTTTTAATGAATTTCTCAATTTTTAGAAATCACTTGAATGATCAATGAAGCTAGCAATTGATTTGTTAGAAATCTATTAGAAATCTTTTCAAATTATGTTACTCTGTTTTCTTTATATAGAAAATGATTATGAGAACAACTATGCACCGTGATTTCATTCCCAAACCCTAAAAATAGAGTAATAGAAATGGTAAAATGATTCTATGTTGGAAAACTTATTATTATGGGGAAAAAACAAAATAAGCCATGAAAATAATTTGGAGCATAATATTTTTCCCAAGATTGTTCTCCCATCGTATGACCTTTTGTCCACCTAAAAATTGCTAACTTACAGCAAATCAATGGGAACATTGGCTTAGTTACTCAACAACAGCTCAAATAGTTCATATAAACCAATAAAATAATGGATAAAGCAATCCAACAGAAAGTAGCAAAATGATGCAACAACATGTGCATATAACGAAAGCAAACACAGAGAAATGGAAAAAGAGCTAATACAAAAGGCACAATAAAGGTTATGCCCCAATATTCCTGCATATTGTGCAAATGAACTGAAAGAGTAGAAACAGCTTTATTTAACTAAACTTCAATACTAATGTTGAAATGGATAAGATTTGACAGTGATGCCATCTAAGTGAAAATAATACTAATAGTTGAGATGGACAAGGTTCCACAGTGATACCATTTAAATAAATGTTGTAATTCTCTTCTTGCAACCAAGGAACTAGCTTCACTCTATGAGATACACAAACAATAGATCGACTGTGGGACGAACATAGACATTGAAGAGGAGCTGAGTTTAGATGTATATCAAGTCAATTCTCTATTTTATCGAGACAAATTAGAGAAGTTAATTATACTACTATACTACAATAATAAGGAAACCCTTGACTTGGTGAGGTTTCTTATGACATTTTTAGTTACCAAAAATACCCTAAAACAATTTAAAATTTCTATTATCTGTGTTTTTTCTTAAACAGTTAAATGGTTAAAAATGTATAAACAACTATTATAAACCCTCAACATGAAAAAAACTCCTTTCAAACCCTCCAGCAATCGTTGCTTTAAAAAAAAAATGCTTCTTTCAGAAAACAAAAAATCACTCCCTCTGAAAGAGTCGTTGAACCCAATTTCAAGGGTCTTCTTCCAACAAATCTAGAATTGTACAGTCCTCAAACCAATTTCGAAGCGCACCCTCCATGTGTCATGTATGTCTTCTCCTAATTCCTCCTTTTCTTCTAGATATTAATATACCCACACATACATCTACATCTACATATACACGCACAACGTGTGGGCACAATTGCAAATAATAGATATATCAAAATTGTAAAATGGCATAAACAAATATTCAAAAACCAAATTTCAGAACAAAATGAAGACTGCAATCTAACCAGTTTGCTTCTTGTTTTCTAAACTATAACACTTTTCAAATTTCAAATGCTAAGTGACCTAGAATTTACAAAAATCAAATTGTTACAATCTAGGGTTCAAATTGGGCATGTATACGTGTATACATAAATAGAGATATGAAAAAAGAGAACATACAAGGTGAAAGATCAAAGGGTGGGGTTGTTGTGAGAGTGGTGGCGAGCGACGATGGAATTACTAGTGGTGTGGTCAAGTGGTGGTGAGCAGCGGTGGCAATCAATGGGACAGTGGTGATAGGCGGTGGTGAGCGGCGGCGATAATAGGCGATGACGTGAGCAACGGTGGCGTCACTACAAGAATATGGGTATTTGGCGATGAAATTGGGCGACAAAAATACATTTCACTGTTAAAGGTAAGTTAAAGGCGAGAAAATTCATATTTCGTCGCTAAATAGAAAAGTTTTGGAGAGAAAAATACTTTTTCATTGCCAATTGTGTTACGTTTTCATCGAGGCCAATATGTTCGTCGTTAATGATTTTATTTCGTCTCTAAATAAAAGACTTTTGGCGAGAAAAATATTTTTTCGTCGCAAATTACATTATGTTTTCTATGATGCCATAGTTTCGCTGCTAATGATATAAAATAAAATTAGCGGGAAGCATTTTTAAGTTTCCGCCATCTTTTTTCCTTACGCGACAAAAATTAATTTCGTTGTTAAAACGTTTTATAATAAAATTACCTAGTTTATTGTTAACAAACCAACCATGTTCAGCTGCTCTCATTTTACTCATGTAAGTGTATACATATTAAAATTTGAAAGATATTTTTAGAAATATAATTTTTTATTTTGAAGATTTATACTTATATTTTTAAGATTTTTGTATATTTATACTTATAATTTTAAATTTAAGTTAGATTGTAAAAATATAAAAATAAAATTTTAAATAATATATTTTCGTGATTTAATATATGCTTAATAATGATGAGGTTCCGACTTTAGGATTTACGATTGCATAGGAGATTTTTACTTATGAGACAAGTACAAAGTTTTGATTTTGCATAATGATTTATTTATTTATTTTTATTTTTAACAATTTTTTATTGTTTAATCTAACTATCGTATTTAATTTTTAGAGTTTTCACCTTGAGATTACTTTCATTTATATTTAATGATTTTTATAAAAATCTAATTATGAAAATTTACTTTAAATTTTTTTTTATTGAAGCAAGAAAGAAAAATAAAAAAAGAAATCTGACAAAAAATTTAAAAAAAGCATTTAAAATTAACAAAAGAGATACTTCAGTAAATACTGTATTTACTTCAAAATTTTAAAAATAGAGAAACGTGAATCTCATTTTTGTTCTAATGCATTGGAACAGTAAATCATAAACAATGGTCCCCCTTCTTTCAATGATATGAGCGATTTCTTTTTTACATTTTTTTGTCTCACTTATAATATTGTGTTAGATTCAACATTGATTCTGATGTTCTTGTAGTGACCTGACACGTTTTTATTTTGGATAATTATTTTTTACATAATTAAATTAATGAAAATAATTTTTTAATGATGAATTGTGTATGTTGTACGCGGTTGACGTGTGTGAGAATTCGAGATATTGATCGGTGATTAATTATGTAATGATAAAAAATTTTAATGTGATTTAAATTTTAAAAAAAATTAATTAATTAGAGTTTAGAAATAAAAGAGAATTAAAATAAAATAAATATATAAAATTATCAATATATATGTATTAGTGTGTTAAAAAAAAAAGGAAATAGCCTTGAAGGCTTTAGAATATTCAAAGAAAAAAAAACATTACATCTCAGTAGAGATGCTTTAGAGAAAAAATAAACAGAGAAGAGAAAAAGAGAAAGAGGAGAAAACAGAGTGCGCGAAAGCGCGAAGCGCGGTTCGCACGACCACGCCGCCACGGCGCCTCCTTCGTCCCACCTCCGCGACCGTCGGCGCCGCATTCCCTATCCATTCCCGCTGTCGACTACACTCCTCGCCCAAAACCGCCGGCGCCTATCCTTTCTTCTCTTCTAGTCGTTTCTTTTTCTGGTTCCATGGAAAATACAAGGCCTGAACCCTCACTATTTCTCAGAATTTGATCAAGCAGCCATCAAAATTGGAAGTGATAGAGTGAGATTCAAGCCACCTCAAATCAGCAGTCGAAACCCACTGGTGGCCGAAGCTAGGGCTTTTGGAGTTTGGCGCAAATTCGACGTTTTGAGGTTCCGAAAGGTAGGATATAGACTAATTTTGATGCTTTGATATGATATGTGGTTGTTTTAAGTTTCTACTTACATAAACCCTCAAGATTTGAGAAATAATTTAATATTTCAATTAAGTTATGAATGTATGAAAGAAGCAATCACTTTGATGTCCTGGTTGAAGGATCTTGCGTTCTAACCTCGTTTCTTATAGTACTGATTTGCCGCATTAGTGTGGGTTATCATTATTGTACTGACAATTGATACAAAAGGAATTACATAGAAATTATAGTATAAGATTATACGACGTGAGCTTGGTCAACATGTTATATTGTCATGCATGTTATATTGTCCTCTTTATGTTCCCTTTTCTATACATTCTGAATTTAGTTCTACCGTTTCTTTGGTCATGTGAACTGCAATTCATTACTCTCTCTGTTTGTATCTGTAAAACCTTAATAAATCCTGCACTTGGCTCACCGGAATAGGTATTAATATTCCATTTTTCAAATATCAGTTAGACATCCACATAATCTGTTTGAATCAATACATTACAGCTATAAAGAAAATTGATAATCTGTTTGCATAGATAATTTGTACTGTTCCTATTTTTGTCAAAGACTTGAACGGGAAAGATTGAAAACCATGGAAAAAGAGCATGGGTGATGGTATAATGGGGAATCTGATTCCCTATTAGTAGAAGGTCCAACTTGAGTGCTTCCCCAATTACTTGGCTTTGAATACATGATACATCTATATGGCTTCCTTTGTCAAGTCCTTGTAAAAACTGTATCCTTCCTCAAAATTGGAGCAATGTGTTTTCCTAGAATCAACATGTCTCATCAAAATGTATTTGTACTGAACAAAATGATATACAACTAGCTCACTCAGTCATATGCAATGATTGATGACACATTTGGATCAAGTCTCAAAAGCTCACTATGGACACACTTTTAGATCTAGTCTCAAAACTTTGTGCAATGAGATTATAGATTCAACTCTTTTAGATAGAAAGATCATTTGTTTCCAATGGCTAGTACTGCATGTTTATAAAAGAAAGGACCATCAACGAAGCAAGGGGTCCAACACCACAACACCACGTCAATTAAATAATTTGTGTCAAGCTTTAACTTACACTTATCATTTCATTCCAACAAATTTACTTTATGTTTCTTTCAATTCTCAACTATTACCATTGTACTCTTTCATTGCATTTCAATTTACATTCAATTTGCTCTCGCAATTTCATTTCATTAGATACGTAGGAAGTTTGAAACCCATCCACGAAGGCAAGAGATGAAGCAGTGGTTTCTTTTCCAAGTTAAATACACAGCCTGAGGAAGTTAGATTTTGAGTCTACTTATATGATTGGGTAATGGGGCTGTTCTTCCATTACTTATTTCCCAATTAACCCATTACAAAGAGTGATGGGGCTGTTCTTCCATTACTTGAGTTGATCCATTTACAATTTTAGCTTTTGATATTTCCCACCATTTGAAGTTAATTAGTTTGCTGATTTCTATTGTATGATGCATTTGGATCATGGACTCCTCATTTGAAAAGGGAACTGAAAAGGAAATAGAATTATGTAGGGTTTTTTCTGTTTGAAAACTAACAGAAAATAGATTTTTGGCAAGCCTGGGAAATGGGAGATTTCACTCCATGCCCTTTTGAAAATAGAAGCTATAATAATATGATAATCGTACTGCCATAAGCAAGCCTGGGAAATGCCCAATTGCTAAATCCCTGAATGGCCTCATGAACACCCACATAGTCAGGCATTCACAACCGCTGTCTGATTTTGTGTTTTCTCTCCATAAAATACTTACTATGTTGATAGCTTCGCTATTGTTTTTCTGTTTTTGTTCTTTGTTTTTCATCATCTCATTCCATCATGGCTTTAGGAAATGATTGAAGGTTGAGTGTTTAAGTACCCATTTTATGAAAATCTCTGAGAGCATTGTTTTAAGTTCCAAGGTGTTTAATTACTTTTTCCTCATATAATTCAGTTATGTATATTTCAGTGTTAGTCATGGTATCATTCATTTTATGTGTTTGAGATGCTGATATTAAATTCTTGCTTAAATCATTCTTATGAATTTTTTGTTCTTAAGACCTTTCTCCTTTTATAGGAACACCACTACATTTACCAAGAACAATGAATATGTGAAGCATCTTAAGATGCAGATAGTAGAGTTTCAACAAGCGAACAAGTGACATGAGAAGATGACAGTGAGTATCATGAAATTTTTGACGGGCTAAGAATTGGGAGTGGAGATTATTCATCTACTAGTGGAGACTCTACCCGATTAGTTGTTTTATATAACTAATTTTGCATAATAATTATTTTTGTAAGTTACTATTAAACATGTTTTAACTATTTAATATAAATGAAACGATATCAAAGTTGTTAACTCACAGTATATGCACGAAAAGGTTTAGGCACTAGTGCTAACATCTCTATAGACACTAGGATGTAAATATAGAGAAGTATGTAATGAATTACATATTGCAGTGTAATTTCATTAATATAACAAATCAATTAATAAATATTGAATATGGACATCCAATTTGAGTTTGTGATGCAAATCTTTCTCTTACTTATATTTGATTACGAAGTTAAAATATTTAATTTTATAAATATGATTTGTGAGAATTTGACTTGGTTCTTTTATTATATTTGCAGATTGGATATACGTTGAGTTGGCGGGAATCATTATGGATAAAATATGTCATGCTCCAAAACCCAGTGTGACGTGAAAATCTACCAAACACCAGTTTTATGAAAATATAATTTTTCATACATTAAAATCTGTTTATTGAAACCACTGGAAAATCCAGCAAAAGATATCTCTCATAAAAAAAGCATACAGTTCCAACATGCTTACAGTATATCGCCTTAGGGCGTACAAAATTTTCCTTCAGGAAGATGTAAACTAAAAAAAAAAAAAACTACTACAGCCTTCCATCATTCGTCAGTACGGGCATCACTAGATCTACTCAAGATCATCATCCACACCATCACCTGAAAAATGTTTTATATAGAAAATTTCACCCGTGAACCGAAACCCAATAGAAACAGACAATAAAGCTATAAAGTAGAAAATATGCAATCATGTAGAGTGGGAGCGAACCCAATCACCAACCCAAAAGGTTTTTCATCCAAAATCTACAAGTTTTTCTATCAGACTACATCAGTCTCCCAAAACGGTTTTCATTAACATAAAACTCATATTTTCATTCTTCAAATTATGTGTTGCAAATAGTGCAAATAAACCACCACAGTTAAGGAAAAACAGTAATTAAAATATTATTTTCTCACGGAATGTATCATTGTGGAAAAGAAGAATATGATCTAGTGTACCGATTCTATCACACGACAGAGGTAACAACGATAGACCTCTGTCCAGTATCTAATCCCCATACATCATGGGACAAGTTAGATACACACAAGATCTATACGGAGCACCATAACGTAACCACTTAATTTATTGACGACAACTCAATGGTACAGAGCACCCAACTCAATTTACGCGGACTAACTCGAAGGTACAGAGTACTTACGCTGTGCATATTTTTGGACTTACACCGAGGGTAACTCATGTTAAATATCCGTCATTCCGGTACATATAGATAATTTTTTAAAAATCAAATCGTAACTCAACTACGCAAAATATTTCACAAATATATATTATACATCTATATACAGATCCATCCATCAACATGGAGATTAATAAAACATTTCAAAATATTTTTTTTCGTTTTCAACAAAACGTTTCAAAACCTAAGACTGAACCCCGAAGGTTAGGTTCAAATCTTCAAAACATAAAATATTGAGATTTTAGCCAAAAATTATCATTTTTCACCGTTTTTAAGAAAATTCTTTAAAAATCACACTACCACATGCCATACAGTACTATAAGACAAGAAAAGCGAATATGTTTTCTATCAAAAAATCAAGGTTTAAACAGTAAATATGACATTTGATGCATTTTTTACCCAGTGAAAACAGGTATAATTGCATATAACACCCTCATAACAACAGTAGGTCTAGAATCCTACCTCGTTAAGTCGAAATTTGACGCCTCAAAAATTGGATCTCGTAGGAATGAGAATCTGATTGGATGAGCGCAAAGCTAACAACGTAGATAGTAAGGATCCACAAGCTGATTGTCGAAAACTAGGCTCAGGCGGGTTAAATATGTAGAGAGAAGGCAGAGAGAATGAAAGAAATAAGCTTTCTCCAAACATTCTAGCCCCTAGAATACATATAGGCTCAGCAAAAAGGTAGTTCAGTTGACTGAAGAGGCTACTTCAGTCGACTGAAATTCTTCAAAAAATGTGAATTGCCACAGTTCAGTCGACTGAACCCCCTGGTTCAGTCGACCGAACATAGCAGCCCAGTCGATCGAACCCCAGGGTTTGAGCCTACTGGTCTTTGGTCTCGGTTTTGCATTCTAAGGCCAACCAAACAAGTCTAAATAAGGTCCGAGAAAGCATAAAACACATCTACATGCTGTTCTAGAACGCCAAAACATAAACTATGTTTCGGTGATATACATAACATGAAGGAAAACACGTCAACATTTATATATAAAAAAAAAGTGGTGTAGGGTCACGCAACTCTCCCCCTTAAGGAATTTTACCCCCGAAATTCACTACAAAGTCACGAGGTAAACAGGTCTGGGTATCTAGCACGCATCCCAGACTCAAGCTCCCAAGTCGCTTCCTCAACCCCGTGATGAAGCCACTGAACTTTAACATATGCAATCGTTCTCCCCTACAACGCTTGCTCCTTTGTATCTAGAATTATCACTGGGTGCTTCTCATACGTCACATCCTCATCAACTCGCAGCTCAGTCCAATCTAATACATGAGACGGATCCGGCTCATACCTCCGAAGCATAAAAACATGAAAAACGTGCACAGATGCTAACTGAGGTGGCAAGGCCAAATGGTATGCTACCACCCCAATCCTTTCCAGGATCTTAAAGGGTCCAATAAAACGTGGTGATAGCTTTCCGCGATGGCCAAATCTCATCAGCCCTCTGCGAGGCGAGACCTTCAAAAACACGTGATCTCCCATTGTAAACTCCAAAGGTCTCCTCTGATCTACATAACTCTTCTGGCGACTCTGAGCTGTCATAAGGCGTTGACGAATCACAGCAACCTTCTCTGTCATCTCTTGTACTAAGTCGGGTCCCAAAATAGTGGTCTCACCCACCTCTGTCCAACACACCGGCGATCTACATAGCCTACCATACAGAGGCTCATACGATGCCATCCTAATACTAGACTGATAGCTGTTGTTGTATGCAAACTCTGCCAATGATAGATGATCCTCCCAAGAACCCTGAAAATCAAGAACACAGGCTCTCAGCATGTCCTCCAAAATCTAAATAGTCCTCTCAGACTGACCGTCGGTCTGAGGATGAAAAGATGTACTAAAAGTCAAGCTTGTCCCCAAAGCTATCTGAATACTCTGCCAAAAGTGCGATGTAAAGCGCGGGTCTCGATCAGAAACAATAGTCACAGGTACTCTGTGTTGTCGGACTATCTCCTGAACTTACAATCTACCCAATCTGTCCACGAAATCTCTCACTCGAATGGGAAGAAAATGTGCTGACTTCGTCAGCCTATCCACTATAACCCAAATAGTATCGTGTCCATTCGGCGAGCGTGGAAGTCCTGATACAAAATTCATAGTGACATTCTACCACTTCCACTCAGATACAGGCAACGGCTGCAACAATCCTGCAGGTCTCTGGTGTTCCACCTTTACTTGCTGACAAGTAAAGAATCGAGAAACAAATCGGATCACATCCCTCTTCATCCCCGTCCACCAGAACTGACGACGCAAGTCATGATACATCTTCGTGCCTCCTGGATGCACTGCCAGACGTGAATGATGAAACTCATGTAGTACCTCAACACGGCACGATTCTAGCACAAACAGACGCCCTGTCAACCTCAAACTCTGATATGAACCCACCGTCCATCCTACTGCGTCCTTCCCGTTAGCAATGCGGTCCCGTATCATCTGAGCCTCCTGATCGGTCCACTGAGCCTCTAACACGCGTGCAACTAATGCAGGTTGTGAAGCTACAGAATATAAAGTCGCACCTCCCCCTGTCTCATTGAGACACAGATCAAACTCCCCAACAGCTCCGAGCATGTCCCATTCCCATATAGCCACAGAAGCTAACGAGCCATGAGATCTCCTGCTGAGCGCATCAGCTACGATATTTGCCTTCCCCGGATGGTACTATAAATCAAAGTCGTAGTCTCCCAATAACTCCATCCACCGTCGCTGGCGAAGATTCAGATCTTTCCGTGAAAATAAGTATTTTAAGCTCTTGTGATCAGAGAAAACCTCGACATGCTCACCATATAGATAATGCCGCCATGCCTTCAAAGCAAAGACCACGGCTGCCAACTCCAGATCATGAGTCGGGTAATTCCTTTCGTGTGTCTTCAACTGTCGCGAGCCGTACGCTGTAACCTTGCCTCCCTGTATAAACACGCAGCCCAAACCATCAAGTGACGCGTCACAGTACACTATATACCCCAGACCTCGCTCAGGGATAATCAACACTGGCGCACTGGTCAATCTCCTCTTCAGCTTCTGGAAAGCTGACTCACAGGACTCACTCTAGACGAACATAACTCCCTTCCGTGTCAGATGTGTCAAAGGTGCTGTTAACCTAAAAAAATCCTTGACGAACCGCCGGTAATAACCTGCTAAACCCAGGAAACTACGGATCTCAAAGACATTCTTCGGTCGCTGTCAATCCATCACAGCATCAGTCTTCGACGAGTCCACTGATACCCCCTCCTTCGACACCACGTGCCCAAGGAATCTCACCTCTGACATCCAGAACTTGCACTTCTCAAACTTCGCATATAAGCGATGCTCTCTCAGAAGCTTCAAGACGACGTGCAGATGATCCTCATGTATCTCCCTCATAAGCGAATAAACCAGAATATCGTCCACGAACACGACCACAAAATTGTCTAGATAGGAGTGGAAGATACGATTCAGCAAACCCATAAATGTCGCAGGGGCGTTCGTCAAACCAAATGGCATGACCAGAAACTCAGTGACCATAACGAGTCCGAAAAGCGGTCTTCACTATGTTATCGTCCCTAATCCTCAGCTGGTGTTACCCTGACCTCAAGTCAATCTTTGAAAAGCAGCGGGATCCCCTCAACTGATCAAACAAGTCATCGATCCTCGGCATCGGATACCTGTTCTTCACCGTTACTTGGTTCAGTTTCCTGTAGTCTATATACATAGTCTCAATGACCCATCCTTCTTCTTCACGAACAAAGATGGTGCTCCCCACGGTGACGTACTCAGCCGTACAAACCCTTTGTCCAGCAACTCCTGCAACTGTACCTTGAGTTCTCGCAACTCAGCAGGTGCAAAGCGATAAGATGGCATAGAGATAGGACCAGTTCCTGGAATAAGATCAATGGAGAACTCCACATCACGACTCAATGGCAACTCAAACAGATCGTCGAGAAAGACGTCTGGATAGTCACACACCACAGGGGGTAACTCCTCTCGAACCTCAACTGGCACATTCAATCTGAGAGCAAAAAAGAGAGAACCCAAGTTCCCTCGAACTCGCGCGGCACTTGGTACAAACACCAAGCCCTCATCCCGATCACCCACAAAATAGAAGCAGTCACCCTCCGGCGTACAGATCGACACTCTCCGTCACTCACAATCTATATAGGCACGGTAGGTAATCAGCCAGTCCATCCATAGGATGACATCAAACGTGGTCATGTTTAGAATGATAAAATCAAACTCTAAATAACGATCGACGACCTCCAGCACGCAGGATCTACAAATAAGACTCAGCGTAAACTCCCACTAACTGGGGTCTCCACACACAAGGTACTACCCAACCAGTCCATTTTCAACCCCAATGCAGACACAAATGCAGAGGATATAAACGAATGTGATGCTCCCGTGTCTATAAGAACACTGGTCCATGATCTAAAGACTATAAGAGTTCCTTTGATCATGGCTGGAGTAACTGCTGCATTAGATGCAACTGGTGCTTTGGAAGCACTGCGATCCGCAAGAACATAAGCCCTGGCCTGTGGCAGTCTGGTCTATCCACCATAACCCTGAGTTGATGGCTGCCTCACCCCTCCTTTCGCAAACCTAGAAGTCTGAGCCCTAGGTTGCTGTGGAGCCTGTCGCCTCTGTACAGATGAAGCAGCTGACGCTCCTGTCACATCCTCGACATTCCCCTTTCTAGGACAATGTCTACGAAAGTGCCCAGACTGACCACACCTGAAACAGATAGGTGGGTCCCTCGCCTGTGATTGGACGGGGGCTGAACTCTGAGCTTGGCCCTTTTGCTGGCACTCAACTGAACGATGCCCCGTCTATCCGCATCTATAACAGATTAACCCTCTCTGCTCTGGCCTTCCTATCGAGGCCACTGAAAGTGTAGGTGCAAACGACTGCAGCTGATATGATCCAGCAAAATGAGAACTAGGTCCAGACGACCTCCGGCGCGTGTTCCTGCGCCCTTGAAGCTGTGCATCTTCGCTGCCCTGCTGGTTCTTACCCTCTCTGATCCTGCGGCTATTTGCCAATGAGTTCTCTACCCGGATAGTAGCTTCCACCAGCTTGATGTACACCTCCACATCCAAAGCTGCAACCCTATCCTTGATAGCAGGTCGAAGTCCCCTCTCACACCTCCGAGTACGCAACTCCTCTATCGATACCATCTCTGGTGCAAATTGTGACAGATTTGCGAACTTGGCCTCATACTGGACCACAGACAGATTCCCCTGAATAAGGGAGAGGAACTCCTCTCGGTAAGTATCTCTCGAAGATCTCGGGAAATACTTCTCCAAGAAGACTCTTGTGAAAGCAGCCCACCTCTCATCCATAGTGGTCTTGGCGAACTTCCACCACTCTCTAGCATCTTCCCGCAGTTGGAACGTCGCCAACTTTACGCGCAAAGCATCCTCCTCGATATCCAGAGTATCGAAGATCGTCGTGGTAACTTTCAATCACTCAGTAGCCACCTTTGGCTCCGGCTCCCCAGAAAAGGTCAGAGGATCCAACCGTCGAAACTCCCTCATAGCCACAGAAGTCCTTGGCTCAGGAACCCGTACACTAGCCTTGGTTGCTTCTGCCATAGCTCGCATAGTGGCAAGCATCTCTTGGACAACGTCAGAATCGCCTACTTATTCTTGTGGGGCATGAACATCTCCATGACCCCGTCCCCGCACTCCCCGTGTGGACATAATTCTATATAAAGCAAAATAATAGGATAAGGTTAGCTTTCTTATAGCTTGTTATTACGTAACATAAACACATAATTATGCTATCACGTAGCCACGTAAGATTGTGCAACACATCTCACATACCAAGGAGAACTAACAAGACAGACTCGTCCATTTAGATAACTTATTCAGATTCCTTGCTAGAAAACACGTCGGCCAAACGTGTTTCTAACTTGCCTTCCAAATTTGTTATTCCAAATGTTATAATGCAAGACTTATCAATCCTGAGATTCAACCTCCATACCCACATACACAACGATCATTCTCAGAATGCTATTAACATGTTATAAACCAACGTTTAAATACATGCAAGCAAGCATACATAATCAACCTCACCAGGTGATAAACTCTCTTCCCATGGCTCTTAGGTATTCGAACCCAGAGCTCTAATACCAAGTTGTCACGCCCTAAAACCCAGAGTCACGTGAAAATTCACCAAACACTAGTTTTATAAAAATATAGTTTTTCATTTATTAAAATGTGCCTATTGAAACCATTGGAAAATCTAGTAAAAGATATCTGTCATGCCCCAAACTCCGGGCAACGTGAAACACCTATAAACAACCAAACATACATACAACCCGAGAATACACTATCAAAATAAAACATACATGCATTGTATATAAATGCCAAACAGCATACATTACAAGGCTCTAACGCCAAAAGCTTACACTACACGGTTCCAACACCGACAAACATGCTATAACATACATGTAACAGAAAGACAAAAAGGAAGAATATAACTCTTTCGCTCCCAACCAGCAACCCCGAATCAGCGCGCGTGATCGGTACCTGAAAACATTTTAACCCACACCGTGAGCCAAGCCTCAGTAGAAACTAGACAAGCATGCAATATAAACAAAACATGCTAGGAAATCGAAGTGCAGGTTTAGACTCTCTTTCAAGCTTTGTAAATAATTTTCACATGTAAGGAAAAGCGAGGATGCAAACCATCATTAGACTCACTCACAGGAGCCTTAAAAAAAATAGTTTGAAAATGATTTTTAGATAGCGATTCACACGACTCTTAAAACAATTTGAAAATTGGTCTATCTGTCCCATAATACAATTCATGCAATCCATGTATCTTCTTGGACTTTCACCGATGGACCGGAGCTCCCGTCAATGCATCTTTACGGACTTTCACCGAGGGACCGTAGCCCTAATGAATACCTCTTTACGGACTTGCACCGAGGGGCCGTAGTCCTATTAAACGATTCTTTACGGACTTTAACCGAAGGGTCGTAACTCTAACGTAATCTTCTCGAACTTTAACCGAAGGGCCGTAACCCTAACGTAATCACCGTCAACCAGAGCTAACATAATCATCTATCTCATTGCATACAACTATGGATAACCTAATCAGGATTTAGCTGCATAAAATCACGTACTATAAGTACGCATCACAAATCACGTCACGTGCTGCACACGCGACTCTCATAAACCTGCACCCATGCAACATGCACTACATGCATTCGTTCCTCAGATTTTACATCCATATGCCTATAAAATTCAAGGTCTTAAAGCATAAACCACATTACACATAACGCCATCGAAAGCCACGTAAATCATATTACATAATCCTTGCATGAATAAATTACAATTATAACATGCATAAGCCTGATAGAAAAGCACATAGCCACGTATAACAACCAAGCCTAGCCCGAAAGCTAACTAAAAACCCAAAAGCCTCTCGATTCATAACCCAAGACTCTTTCCCGAAAGGAACCACGGGCCCAAACACTCAACGCATAACAAACACCCACATCTCACCAACTCATCATCCATGAGGATGACATTAACACGAACACACGAGATTACCACACATCCTCCGAAACCACGACACAATCAACCGAACCCTAAATGGAATCCACAGGTATTTAAATAAAGTAATTCTCATAAATTAATCAATTGAATACCATAGGATACTAATCGGAAACCAAGGAATCAACCAAAAATCACAAACCAATAGCCCACAACTTCAGTCGACCGAACCCCACCTCCAGTCGACCGAACACCCTATTGAAAAATCACAAAATGCCAAAACACGATTCAGTTGACTGAACCCCCTGGTTCAGCCGATCGAACCCAAGATCCAGACTTCAGTCGACCGAACCCCGTGGTTCAGTCTACCGAACCACGGTGGAAACCGTTTCTGAGCTACGGGCTTGCACATCCAAACCCCGATTCGAAGCCTCCGAACTCCAAGCTAACATCCGTGAACATCCACAAGCCTATGCCAAACACCGAGATCTCAAAAGAAACCCCCGACACCCGATTTCATCCACAAAAATTTTCGAAACACGGTTTCAAACCCAAAAACGTAACTTGATTCAAACTCAGATCTACAACGATCTAACCGATAAAAAGACACCCGATTACCCACAGCACCCTTATAAAACATACAGGTCTAGAATCCTACCTCAGTGAGTTAAAAACTCGACGTTTCGATCCACGTGCAAAATCGAGTTTTGCCAAAATTAAAATATGACCGGATGGTTGCGTAGCCCATGACGCCAAAAGCAAGGATCCGCTGTTGGATCGTTGAAAATTGAGCTCTGGGCCCTCGAGAACTAGAGAGAAGGCAGAGAGAAAATAAAAAGCTTACTGGAGAAGTTTTAGAAAATATCTTTATGAAAATATCAAACTCCAGATATTTATAGGCATCCAAATGATCTTTTTTTAAAAATTTTTGAGATTTGCGCCACAACGGCCCACGGCCCCGGGAACCTACCCGCATGCATATCTAAGCTCGATCATGCATCAAAAGCAGTAAAAACATGTTTAAACGAAAATACGTAACGCGCGTCAAAAAACGCCAAAAAAAAAACGGGTCAGGGTCTTACAACTCTACCCCCTTAAAGAAATTTCACCCCTAAAATTCAACTCAAGGTCAAAGAAACAACCCGTCGAAAACAATCGACACATGCACACGAGATGGTCAGCCAAACCATTCCTCGATATAGTCAAACAAGGTCAGGCATCCTAGACAAGGGCCAACTATCTCACAGACACGGGATCTAACAACACTCCTAACCTCACATCATCACCTGCCACTGCCTCAACACAGCACACCATCTACGGAATCCATAACCAACCCCAAGCAGATGCAATGAAGAACTGACCCAAAGCCTGCATACTCGAAAAATACCTCTGTGCAATGGAGAAAGATCTACATCTGTATCATCTCGTACGACCGGTGCCCTCGAAGAACCAGGAGCTACAAGTGAATACACTCGGGAAAATACCACTCTATCCTGTCTGCCACCCGACATGGTCGACTGTCGTGCCGACTGAACTGAAGCACCCCCACCTCTCGTCGCTCGGGAGGTCTGAACTGCTGGATGCTGCTGTCGGTCCCACACATATGAACCCTCTGGTGTACCCATTGTACTCGGCGCACCCTCCCTCTGGGGACAGTTCCTGCGAATATGTCTGTGCTGGCCACATCCATAGAAAATGTGTTCTCTCCCCTGTGACTGACTCCATGAACCTTGGGACTGCCTCAGTTGCGAGCACTCTGACACACGATGCCTTAGCTGCCTGCACTTATAGCAAATCAACTCCCTCGGCTCTGGCCTCCCAGATGAAGCCACTGATGGTGCTGGTGCTAAAAACTGCTGAGGTAACCCAAATGGGTGAAAGCTAAGACCAGAGGACCTCTGCCTCTTACTGGAACGCCCACCTGTCGGCGCCTCTGTCCCACCCTACGGTGTCCTGGCCTCCCTAGAAGCCTGAATCTCAGTCATGGTGTTCTCCACCCTCGCTGCTGCCTATACCAGCTCTGTGAACACCCGAAGTCCCAGCGTAACCACATGCTCCCTGATCGCCGGCCTCAAACCCTGCTCAAACCTCATGGAACGCAGCTCATCTGTGCTCACCAACTCCGGAGCAAACCGGGACAAGCTCGTAAACCTAGCCTCATACTGCATGATGTCCATGGCCTCTTGGGTAAGAGTGTAGAACTCCTCCCTCTACACATCTCTCCTTGAAGCTGGAAAGTATTTCTCCAGAAACACTCCAGTAAAAGCTACCCAAGTAACTCCTGTAATAGTTATAGCATATTTCCACCAAGCGTGAGCAGCACTCCTCAGCTGAAAAATGGCAAAAGGAACCCGCAACTCATCCTCCACAATCTGCAGTGTGTCGAGGATCCACGTCACCAACTCTAGCCATTCCGTCGCCACAATAGAATCAGGATCTCCAGCAAAAGTAGGCTGATCCATGCGCTTGAACTCCCGCATCGCTACTCTCTCGACTGGTCTCACCTCTGACAGTCTCAAACAACTGGCCGATGGATCCCACCAGCGCACGCACCAACTCTACCATGTCAACAGGTCCTTGGGGAGCATTTGCATCCCCAGCATCAGGGATAGGAACATTCCCTTGGCCAACAGCACGGCCACGGCCTCGTCCTCGTCTCGCAGACATCGCGTCTAATATGAAAGAGGACAGCACATAAGATGTAACATATAGCATAAACCGCATAAGCATGCTAACACATAAGCACGTAGATTCATGCTAGACAACCCCACATACCGAGGTGAACTAACAAGAATAACTCGTCAATCTAGATAATCTACTCAGATTTCCTGCTAGAAATCACGTCAGCTAAACGCGTTTTTAACTTGGCTCCCAAGTTTGTTAATTCAAACGCCCAATGACAGAACTATCACTCCTAAGATTCAACCCACATGCTCACATTTACACATCGTTCACATATCTAACATGCTGACACGATCATGTTATCAAAGCGTGTAAACACATGCAATCAGGCACACACAATCAACCTCACACGGGACACCTTCTTCCCACGGCTCATAGGTATTCGAACCCAGAGCTCTGATACCAAGTTATCACGCTCTAAACTCTGAGCCACGTGAAACACCCGTAAACAACTAAACATACACCCAACCCGAGAATACACTCTCAAAATAAAATATATATGCATTGTGTATAAACGCCAAACGGCATACATTACAAGGTTCCAATGACAAAAGCTTACGCTACACGGTTTCAACACCGAAAAATATGCTACAACATACATGTAACAGAAAGATAAAAAGGAAGACAATAACTCTTTCGCTCCCAACCAGCAACCCTGAATCAGCGCGCGTGATCGGTACTTGAAAATATTTTATTCCACATCGTGAGTCAAGACTCAGCAGAAACTAGACAAGCATGCAATATAAACAAAATATTCTAGGAAATCGAAGTGCAGGTTTAGACTCTCTTTCAAGTCTTAAAAATAATTTTTACATGCATGGAAAAGTGAGGATACAAACCATCATTAGACTCACTCACATGAGCCTTGAAAAAAATAGTTTGAAAATGGTTTGTAGATCGCGATTGACATGACTTGTAAAATAATTTGAAAATTGGTCTATCCGTCCCATAATGCAATTCATGCAATTCATGACTCAGCAGAAACTAGACAAGCATGCAATATAAACAAAATATTCTAGGAAATCGAAGTGCAGGTTTAGACTCTCTTTCAAGTCTTAAAAATAATTTTTACATGCATGGAAAAGTGAGGATACAAACCATCATTAGACTCACTCACATGAGCCTTGAAAAAAATAGTTTGAAAATGGTTTGTAGATCGCGATTGACATGACTTGTAAAATAATTTGAAAATTGGTCTATCCGTCCCATAATGCAATTCATGCAATTCATGTATCTTCTCGAACTTTCACCGATGGACCGTAGCCCCCGCCAATGCATCTTTACGGACTTTCACCAAGGGACCGTAGCCCTAACGAATACCTCTTTACGGACTTGCACCGAGGGGCCATAGCCCTATCAAATGCTTTTTTACAGACTTTAACAGAATGGTCGTAACCCTAGCGTAATCTTCTCGGACTTTAACCGAAAGGTCGTAACCCTAATGTAATCACCGTCAACCAGAGCTAACTTAACCATCTATCTCATTCCATACAACTATGCATAACCTAATCAGGATTTAACTGCATAAAATCACATACTATCACTACGCATCACAAATCACGTCACATGCTACACACGCGACTCTCATAAACCTGCATCCATGCAACATGCACTACATGCATTCGTTCCTCAGTTTCTACATCCATATGCCTATAAAACTCAAGGTCATAAAAGCATAAACCATATTACACATAACGCCATCGAAAGCCATATAAATCACATGACATAATCCTTGCATGAATAAGTTACAGTAATAACATGTATAAGCCCGATATAAAAGCACATAGCCACGTATAACAACCAAGCCTAGCCCGAAGGCCAACTAAAAATCCAAAAGCCTCACGATTCGTAACCCAAGACTCTTTTTCGAAAGGAACCACGGGCCCAAACACTCACATCTCACCAACTCATCATCCCTGAGGATGGCATTAACACAAACACACGAAGTTATCACATAACCCCCGAAACCACGACACAATAAATCGAACCCCAAAAAGAAACCACAGGTATTTAAATCAAGAAATTTCCATAAATTAATCAATTGAATATCATTGGATACCAATTGAAAACCAAGGAATCAACCCAAAATCACAAACCAACAGCCCACAACTTCAGTCGATCGAACCCCACCTCCAGTCGACCGAACACCCTACTGAAAAACCACAA
>JAOTRH010438685.1:0-33532 GCA_034768845.1 Heliamphora exappendiculata | reverse complement strand
CTTTTTCATATCTTGTAATTGCCATTTGTTTTCTTCTATTTTTAGAATAAACTCTTATGTAGAACATTATTTTCATAGTCAATGCTCTAGGAATTTATGTTGAAAAATTTCAGTTATAAGTGTTTTAATAAATTTATTTTTTTTTCTTTTGATTATATTTAAATAAGTCTTATTTCTTTTCAATGGTCATAACTATGAATAAATGAAGAATGTTAAGGAAAGATAAAGAGGCCTTTGGTGGGTTTTGACTCACTGGCCGGTCACGAACGCTATGTTTTAAAATGGGTCGTGACAAATAGGCTTATAGCGTAGGCTGTGGATTCAACGTTACTCTGTAAGATTTCTTGTAACCAACAATTTTATAGTGCTTGATTATTCCTGAACCTAGATTGGTTCTATAATTTTTACCCAAGTTGGAGTTTTCTACATAAAAAATCTTGTGCCTTCTCGTGTGATTGTCTATTATTTATTTATTTGCGACGCTTTGTTTTTAAATAAATCGATTAGTGCAAATCAATCATTAAACGGGATTTTTCACTTTATATGAAAATTAGATAAATCTAATAATTATACACATACCTACAATAAACACTTGTACATAATTCCATACAACATAAGACCATGTTAACTATATTTTCATCGTGTACCAGCTAATTAAATTAGATATTTGATCTTGCATATAAGTGTAGGATAACAAGAATAAATATTTGATCCAAGACATTAAGGTCGTGTTTGGCATAAGCTTCTAAACGATTTTATTTTTCAAAAATATCTTTTTTACCATTTCAATTAGCTTGACAAAATTTTACCAAAGTCTTTTTTCTTGCCTATAGTGGATATTTTCCAAAATTTAATCAACAATTTTTTAATTAACTTTTTAGGTGACTCTAGAGTACTGGAAGCACTATAAAACTGGGCAAAATTTACTTTTGAGGTGACTTATTTTTCTTGGAAGAGTTGTCTTGCATCTGATGTACTTTTTTGCTTGATTTTATATCGAATTTGCAATACAATTAGGCTTTCTAACATTTTTTGATAAAAAAAGTCCCATGTTTTACACAAGCCAGATTACTTAAAGTAATGGGATTGTGTACTTCAATATTGATCTCACCCTACCAAAATCAAACCGACAAAAAGTTTGGTCTCTTATACATATACAAATACTGTAGAGGCATAAACACAAACTTTTTAGATGGTAAAAAAAATACATTACGGGGTGATAAGATACCAACCAAAAAAGAGCTACGCCTACTATCAAAAGAAGGCTCCCTAAAATACGTTACAGGTCGATAAGATACCAACCAAAAAAGCCAAATTTTAGACAAGGGCCCTTGGCTTCTTCACCGCACCTCCACCGTAATTGATAATACACATACAAAAAAGTAAGAATTCACTTCAAATCAGTGACAACACTAGGAATTTTCGTTGACGGGAGGTCATTCAGAATTGATCATCTTTTATTCGCATAATATAAACTAAATTAAACGTCTTAATTAACAAGAAGCCGAATCTTGTAGTGGTGTTGATTTTCTTTTTAAAAACTTGTCCATGTTTTCTTAAGCCAACACAAAAAAAAGAAAAAGAAAAAGAAATTCGGCTGATTTCTACAACAATATAAAAAGCCCAAAATTTCTAGGGCAATTTGAAAGATATTCTCACACAAATATTCTCACACAATTCGTCAAGAAATGCAAAAAATTCTACACAGATTTGAGATTTCTACAATTAAAAATTTCTACAGACTACAATCACACATTTAAAGATTTCTACAATAAAAAATGCTAGACAGATTTCTACAATCACAGATTTGAGATTTCTACAATCAAAGATTTCTACAGACTACAATCACAGATTTAAAGATTTCTACAATCAAAGATTCTACACAGAGTTCTACAATCACAGATTTAAGATTTCTACAATTAAAAATTTCTACAGAAAACAATCACACATTTAAAGATTTCTACAATCAAAGATTCCACACAGATTTCTACAATCACAGATTTGAGATTTCTACATACTACAATCACAGATTTAAAGCTTTCTACAATCAAAAATTCTACACAGATTTGTACAATCACAGATTTGAGATTTCTACCATCAAAGATTTCTACAGACTACAATCACAGATTTAAAGATTTCTACAATAAAAAATTCTACACAGATTTATACAATCGCATATTTAAAAATATTCCCCAAATTAAAAATCTTAAAACCCTAGATTCTACAAGTTTGAAAATCGAAATCATACCTTCCTCCTAGTTCGTTGTCGTGATTGAAGCGGAGAAGCCGAGAGAGAGAAGGTCCGAAGGAGAAGGTCCTTATGTCCGATTCGTTCGAAGGAGAAGGTATGAGAGTGAGACTCTGACTCTCTGCTCTGAAAGGCGAAGCCGAGTGCTGAGTTTCGACTCTTCACTCTTCAGTGTTCTTCCGACTTCTTTCTTCAAGCACATTTGGGAAATTGCAAATTGGAATTGGCGAATTGCATTTGCAGATTTGCTGGTGGTTGGTCTTTCCGTGTGAGGGGTTTAGGGATTGGTTGGGTGTGGTCGTGTGAGGGGTTGGGTGGGTGCAACCATATTTTTTTTCTAATAAAACCTACAAATACATAAAGTATATTTGTAGATTATCTATTTAAAATTTGTACCTTGAATATAAATAATTTAAAATATGTGTATATTTAAAAAGTATAGTTTGAAAGTATATCTATAGGGTCAAATATATTTTTTTTCTAGAGTCAAATATTTTAAAACTTTATATATATACTATAATAATATTATATATAAAAAAAATGCCATGGGGTCATTTGACCCCACACTTTACAACATGGTGTTGCCCCTGCTTCAAATCCTCCATCCCTTTACAGCTTCAATATTATAGATGAGATCTTTAATGAAAAAATGACATCCCACAAAGCTTGTTTTTACTCATTGGGCAGTTTTTAGCTTGACTGATTCAACAAATTTCATTCAATCTGAGTTCTCATATTTAATTATCATCCTATTCCTGCTAAGTCAGATGGACCATGCCATGATTAAGAATAATGCTTTCTAAATTTGTCATCTCGCTTACCATCCATGCCACTACTCAAAAGAGTCATCTAAAAGACAATAGACTCGCCCAACTTATATCTTACCAATTCATAATTGAATTTCAAACTCTTCAAGAGATATAACATTTCACTAATAAATGGTCTTAGATTTCTAATTCTGCTTTACAAAATACACATTTAATCTCCCCTATTTAGGGTAAGATGCACCATTTAAAGTTGAAAATATATAAGACTAACTTATCAATATACTTTTTGTCAATGTTGAATATGCCAACATTTGTTATACTCACATTTGAGAAAATCTAAAGAAAACTTTTATAGGGTGAGAAAGATGGGAAAAGAAAGGCCCATTATGTAAGTTTGAATCATACATGCATAATTTGGGCTCACAAACTTAAAATTAGACAATTACGTGCTTGATATGTGACCTGACTTGACTTGTAATTATTCTTGATAATTAAAAAGAGCACTCAATAGTGCAAGTGTCCATCGTAATACAGTTTAAGTATGATTGACTTGACTAGTGAAATAACCTTTTTATTATTTTTTTGTTAAGCAAAAAGAATATGCATTATATGAGAAGCACAAAAAGCATGAAAAGCATTTAAAAAGAGACAAAGTTCTAACAAAGATGCAGGAAACAAACTTTTAGACAAAGGAGAGAAGAAAAGGTTAGCAAGATGTCAAAAAAAAAACGCTAAAGAGGACCAAATAACACAATTCCTCAACTGTATCTCAAAATGTGCAAAGAACACTCAATAACACATTTTCTCAACTGTATCGCAGATTGTGTAGCATCTGGTTCATCCTTTTACTCCTTTGGTTGTTTTTAGACTTTTACTCCTCAACTGTATTTCAAAATGTGCAAAGAACACTCAATTATGAATATTTGATTATCTAAAAAACAAATTATGAATCCTTGTAATTTGATTCTAGGATATGTATGAGAAGAACTTTGGGTGAATTTTAATATAATTAATTACGAGCTCGGCCTAAATTCACCGGGTTCAAGTCAAAGTTTGGACCGGACTGTGCCGGGCTATTTTGGGAAGGAAAAATCCAAGCAAAATTTGCGGGCCTGGGCTTGGGATTGAGCTTCATACCTCGGCTTTCTAAGTTTTTTTCTTATATAAAAAATATGCAATAAAAACATGAAATAATTTTGTTCCATTTTTTTTTAAAATTATTCATTTTTCCTTACATTTGCTTTTATCTTCATATAAAATAGTATATACTATGTTTTTTCTTATATTTCTTTTAGTTTTATAAATAAACTTACTCTATATCAATAAAAATCATTATTTTTTACTATTATTTAATTTTTATATATTTATTTTTCTTGTATACATAGTATAATAGAAAAAATACAATAAAATTGTACACTCCAAATGATTGAATGTAATCAAATTAAACTTATCATTGGATGAACTGTATTTGCTAATATTGACCCTAAAAAAGAAATGGTAAGTACTGCTAGCCCATGAATAGCTGACCATAAGACTGTAAAAATTAGAAAGCTCGATCTATAGTCATTGGGGCCTCCTACAATGATCTACCAAATTCATTGAGTTGTTTCAAAAGATCATTTTGAACTTCAAAAAAAAAAGCTTTTAGATGGAATATTCACATCATGTATAATATCTTGACTCTCAATAGTTAATTACAAATCTATTGATCATAAAAAAACCCAGATGATGTCTATTAATAATATTATTATTCAATAAAAAGTATTATTATTCAATGAAAAATATTGTTTTTAAGTGAAAAATAATAGTTTTTACTCTCTTTTTGCTGTCGAATCCATGGCCAGCCGTCGAATTTAAAAAATAACTGTTTATTGGCGTTGTGTATTGATATTGAAAATTTTAATTTTTTCATTATAGTTTTTGCGTCAGCGGGCCAAGATTTGGGCTCCAAAACCCACGTGCAGGCCCAACCTAATTGTATGCACGCTCGGGCTCGAGCTGCTACAATGTCAAGCTCGGGTCGATTGACCCCGACCAACCAACATGCTTTGAGCCAAATTTACATCCTTGCTCAAAACAAAGGATACCGAAGAGACTCAAGAAACCCGTGAACTAACCCAACTCAATCTTTATAAGTTTGGTTGGTTTGGTCTTACAAAGATGATTGATTGGTTCTAGGCCTAATTTTTTTAGAATCGGTTGATCTACTCGGCTTGGTTCTCGGGTTGGTATTTTTTTAAACCAACCAAACTCAAGACTCGAAGTTATATATATATTTTATAAAAAATAAATTAATTAGTGTAACAACAAATAGCAACAAAACATAATTAAAGCGCAAGATACAATTGGATTCGTGTCAAGAATGTTTTTAATTTGGATATTAGTTTGGAATTGGTTAATTTTATGTGAGAATTGTCTTATTTTTAATTTAATATTATTTTAGTTCTCGAATAATTTAAATTAGTATTAAATGTATAAGATTAGTGAACAAATAGAACTGCGAGTCTAACCCGAATCAACCCGTGTTAATTTGAGTTGGGTTGGATTGATTCTAAATTATAAATAATTTGACTATGAATTTAAATTTTTAAAATTAACTTTTATTGATTCGAATTTGAATTAAATTTCAAATGGATTCATATTCACCCCACTCAAAACTAGTGATTATTACAATGGAAAGTATTAAATATTGCTTATTAAGTGATGGATATTGGATAATACTTATTTTATATATATTTATATATATATATATATATATATATTTGATTTTTGCTCAAATTATTGAGTGTCAATCAGGTCCAGATTCCAGAAATGATCTAAGAATCTGGCAGCACATGTGGAACAACGTGATCATGGCTGCGAATATGAGAAATGCTTTGATTGAAACCTAGAGGGAGACATAAGAAGCGCTTTGATTGAAACCTACATAGAGACATAAGAAGGACGAGTAATTAGTCGATGTTATTAAAATATTGCAATAATTTTACATAATATTTTTATTTAATATAATAATAATAAATTTTATAATAGAAATATAATAATTTATTTTTATTTAATAGTTAAGAGATAAAAAATAATTCATATTATATAAATTATAATAATTTATTTGTCTAAAATACAATGTAACATCGTTTACATAGTATTTTGAGAACTTAATTGGCAATTTTAGTTTTTTAATTTTTTAGTTAAAAATCTCAAAAGTTAAGACTGTTCGTTTAATAAAAAAGTTAAAAAATTAAAAAATAAATTAAAATACAAATTTGTAAAATATTTTATTCATATTTTTATTATTTTTAAAATATAATAATAACTCTTATTCATAACTTATTACTATCAACTATATATAATTATTAATATTAAATATATAAAAAAATAAAATTATTTACTTTAAATAAAAAAATTAATAAAATTAACTTAAAAATTAAATTATTAAATACTTTATTTTAAATTAAATTAATTTTTTAAATTAAAAATATAAAAAAAATTAACTTTTAAATTAACTAGGCCTTGAAAGTAGCTAATAATTTGCCACGAAGGGCGTACGAAAAGCTAAAGCTGCTATGCAGAACATAGAACATCACATGACTAAGCCTTACACGTGCGCGCGTTAACATTTAATAATTCATAAAAAGCTTGTAATAGATGAACTTTTACATGGCCGTTTGGATGTACCTTATTTATTTATTTATTTATTAATAAATAAATTAAATTTTATTTAAATAAGTTTGTTTATGTAAGTTTGTGACTTATTTGTTTATTTATTTATAAATTAATTATTTAAATTAATTTATTTACTTATAAGTTAATTTATTTGTTTATTTAGCTATTCAAACAAGTTTATTTATTTATTTATTTATTTTTAGTTTATTTGGTTATTCAAACGACGTGACTTATTTTTTAACTTATAAGTCAACAAATAAATAAGTAAGGTCACCCAAAAGGGTACGTTCACTTCTTATATTTTGAAATTATTGATCCCGTTTGGGTGAACTTTGCTTATTTACTTATTAGCTTATTTGTTTATTAACAAATAAACCAAATTTTATTTAAACAAATTTGTTTGGGTAGCTTAAGATTTATTTGCTTATTTACTTATAAACTAGCTACCCAAACAAGTTTATTTGTTTATAAGTCAGCTTATTTGACTTATAAGTCAGTTTATTTGCTTATTTAACTACTCAAACGAGTTTATTTGCTTATTTACTTATAAGTCAGCTTATTTGCTTATTTGACTATCCAAACGAGTTTATTTACTTATTTTTTTATTTTTAACTTATTTAGTTACCTAAACGATGTGGTTTATTTTTTAGCTTATAAACTAATAAGCAAATAAATAAGATTACCCAAACGGAGCCGTTGTATAATAATTTTTTATTAATATTATTAGATACATTTTTTTTTAATAAATGTAATTAAACAATTATTTATCAATTCATCACCTATTCAATTATGCAATCCGTTTTTTATAACTTTCATTGCTGAAATTTTTTTTCTACAATTACAGTCATCAGTAATAGAAGCAATGCTAATTTACAAGTAAATAGACCAATAAATACATGATGTTAGTGGGATAACTCTTTTAATTGAAATTGCGTAATATCTTAAAGATTTTTTTATGCAAATATTATGAAAACTTAGTGGATTGGATTCTTTTACTTTGGTGTCAAATATGAATAGGCTTAAAATTGAAATAGTTTGCTTGGTATTTAAATATTTGAAATAGTTGTTCAAATATTTAGTTAAGTATTTAAATATTTTAGTTTATTTGGCTTTTTGGGTAGCTTAAAAATTATTATTTTTTCAATCAAACAATTTTTTTGACTTTTTAATTTAAAATAATTTAAAACAAAAAAAATAATTTAAAACTAGGTTACCAAATGAACTATAAGTGAATTAAGTTTTGGCTCTCATTTACCTAATAAATATGAATATCATTGTTTTATCTAAAATATTTTTTATTACATAATTTTAAAAAAAAACACCACAATAAACAATATCCTATAATACTCCGGATGCTACCAAATAACAACTCTCTCATACCCTTATTAGGTGAACAATATGATAAAGCTAGATAGTGTAAGTGAACATTCATATGGGGTGTTTGGTCAAATTTTTTGGCTTAATTTTTAATTTTTTGTTATTAATTTTAGTTATAAATTATAAATTTTTTTAAATATCTACAATTTCTATTATAAGTTTTAGTTACTTTTTTTTTATTTCAATTATAAATTATAATTTTTATCAAATACCTACGACTTCTGTTACAAACTATAACTTATAAACTACTAAATTCAGCAAACCCAAACACCTTCTATATTGGTTAAGTGCATAATAAGTGATTGTTTAATTTATACTATTATAATAAAAAAATATTGTTAAATTCATGTCACATGACTTTTATTTCTATTAATAAAAATAAATATAACTTTCCATTTAATTAACGAAAGGCAAATATGTAAATTTAAATTAACTTTAAATAATTTTCCACTCTTCACATAATTATCCACTTTCTATATAACTTTCTATATAATTTTCAATTTTTAAAATTTTTATCTTAAAAAATAATTTATTTAACACTATTAATTATAAAAAATTTTGAACTTGCATCGCGGGGACCGCAAATCTAAGTATGTATAAAAGATATCTCCACCTAGTAACTAAATTATTTATTTATATATAAAATTTTGTAAATGATATCATCGACGGATCATTTACCTAACTTGAAAAAAATTTATATTCTGCAATAACAAAGAGTTCCAAACACGAGAAATCATAACCAAACAAAATAGAACAAAATTAAGCCAAACTAAATCAAATTAATCTAAACTAAATTTTTGTTTTAATCAATTGGGGCCGGTAATATAAAGTTTTTACTGTCATTCTGTTATGTTAAGAACTATATTAATACAGGGAATCATATAGCCAAAAAAGTTTACCTATTTTACAGTGTAATTTAATTGAATAATAAGTCTGACCAAATTGTAATGCCCTGTTATATTTATATAATGAAAGACAACTCGAAAACGTTTAAAAATATCTCTAACTTATATTAAGTTTGGATTAAATTTTATGAGGGAAATGGAATGGTGTGAAAGTTTTTTTTTAAGGAAAAGAGAGTTCTACAGACGTTTTTAGAACTCAACTTTTTTCATCAAAATTGAAAAAAAATAAAAGAAAATTAAAATGGTTGTGTTAAAATTATATTTTACTACACAATATACCCTTCACTTACTTTTTAAAATTTTATATATAAATGTATATATCTCTTTCCCTTTATAATCATTAACTAATCAAATAAGAGAAAAGACATTTTCTCTTCCTTCTCACCTTTTTTTTCCCCTTCTCACTATCCTCAATGCAAACGGAGCATAGTGATGCATAGTGATAAATAATGCAGCTACTAATAACTGATCAATTTATATTTTTGTACCAGAGATTTTCACAATATATTTTAATTAAAAAAATAAACAGTTTAAATCATTAAATCGAGTTTAAAATTAATGAACCCTAAAAAAAACAAACGTTACTATAAACTCAAAATACCGATCGATTTTAGAGAAGCTCATTAATCCATATCAAATATATATATATATATATCTAAAAAAAGAAAAAGAAAAACCATTCATATGTAAAATAGTAAAGGGGTACGTAGGTCTGACCTCTTCT
This sequence comes from Heliamphora exappendiculata, assembly GCA_034768845.1. Lineage (NCBI taxonomy): Eukaryota > Viridiplantae > Streptophyta > Magnoliopsida > Ericales > Sarraceniaceae > Heliamphora > Heliamphora exappendiculata. Next base: position 23,851 of record JAOTRH010438685.1, on the reverse strand, counting down.
TCTGTTTCTCTTCTTTTCACTTTTTCTTTCTTTCTTTCCTTCTTTCATCTTCAGAGACCCCATTTTTATCGACAATGTCCGGATCACTCCCTCTGTCCAGTACAATACGGCCCACCGACCATAAAAACGATCATCATCACTCTTCCACTCAGAGAGAGAGAGAGAGAGAGAGAGTGCTTTAAGATGGATTCGTTTCATGGGGGGGGGGGGGTGGTAGCTTTATCCTTTTTAACAAACGGGCCTTGGTTATTGCAAAAGCAAATCCAGGAACCCAGATTCTCTTTGATAATTATTTGGTGTTCCCGGAGAATAACGATACAATCTCAGATGCTATTCTTGTTTAATTTTGTAACGATAAATTTTATAATAAGAATATAATTATTTATTTTTATTGAGTAACTGAAAAATAATAAGCAATTCAAGTTATGTAGGTTCGATAATTTATTTATTACGCAATATGGCCTATATAATACTGTTAAAAAAAATGGATTGAAAAAAAGTAAATTTTGAATAAGTTAAAATACGATGTTTAACTAACTTTAAAACTCAATATTTTTAGATTAAATTAATTTTTTTTGATGATTCAAAATTCTAATTTATTTATTTCTACGAGAAGAGTAATCATAAATTTTGTAGTATTCAAAACCATTAATATGTGAATGAGAAATTAATTCCAAAAATGTGCTATTGATGTTAACAAAATTGTGATAATTTTGTCCAATCCCACATTGATTTGGAGAAGATTTGGGAAGTGACTTATATAAGTTAAATTTGGCATAAGGATTGTGCCACTTGGAGCTATTTAGTTTTGTGAATAGGGAAAGACCTATCTTACAGTAAATTCGACTCAAACCCCACATGCGCCGCCGCTGCTGCCTGCTTGTCTGACCGTGCCTTACCGGGCTGGGTCCGGGTCGCAGGTCGCAGGTTGTGAGTCAATTCTTATCTTTTTATATAAATAGAAAATTTATTTAATTAAGTTTTTGAATTTAAAATTTAAAATATTTAAATTTTAAATATAAATTTACCGTTATTTTTCGACCAAGCTGTTGGAGGATTTGGTTCGAAACCGTTGGAACCTGAAATGCCTATTCAAAGGCTGTTCTAGACCCTTTGTCTATATCTACTTCCGTCCCTCTACTTCATCTGTTGGCGATACTTTGCTCCTTCAGATTCCGATCATCTTTGAGAGAGTTCAGACGCAATCTAGTTCGCTGTGTGTGCAGATTGCTCTGTTTCTTCTGCGTATGGAGATTATTTTATTTTGGAGGCAAATGCTCATTAAATCGTAAGCACCAAAACGATAACGTAATCTGTTTTAAGAACACAATGTTGAACGTTGGACTCGATCTCAACCTAATCTGTAAGAGTTTACATTTTCTGTTCTATTTCGGGTTCTTACAATTCTGTTATGCTTTCGTTCTTAATTCTGATTATAAAAGAGGTTTGTCATATATTTTTCTGTTTTGTTTTTATTCTTTCTATGCATACCGAAAATAGTATTTAAAATAGTGTTCTATATATCCTGTTGTTGTTTTTATAAAACTGTTTATATATTCTGTATTTATTTTCTTTTATAGCTTTCTGCAGTTTCATTCAAAATAGTGTTCTATTTTCAGTTTACTGTTTACAAATCGATTTTCTAAATTAAACCAGTTTCATTCAAAACAGTGTTTTCGTTTGTCTTTTATCTGCATCTGTTTTTTAAAAGTTCCAGTATAGAATAAGCATATTTCATATTTCCATTTTTGGTTTTTTTGAATTTTTAATTTTCGGTTACTGTATATTTTTTTTTACTGCATTTTGATACTGTTTCGGTTTAGTTAAACCTGCAAATCGTTGTATTTTCAGAGTTTGCATCCAAGAAATACACTAATTCGTGCGACGCAATATCTACGCACAAATGAATGAGAATTTGATTTCCTTCCTTTTTACTTTGGTGTGCATGCAAATATTTGATAAATATTTTTTTACATATAATTCTAAAATGCATATCAGTCATTTATTATATGTAAATTTATAAAATATTATGAACTTTACATTCAATGAATGAGTGAGATCCATTTTATGTGGTTGAACCATGATTGATGTATGTATACGTAATATTATTAAAAATAATTAAGTATTTTTAGAGTATTATGTGATATTGTTTATATAGTATTTAAAAAAAAAGAAAAAGAGTTTATGGACCATAAATTCTTGGTACCAAGAGTCTTAATCTTTATCTCACATCTGTGTTTGATCGGTTATTCGTGCCTGTGTACGTTGCACATATATTTAAAAAAAAATAGTTTTGACACACAATTAGGCTTGGTTTGGAAAAATCCATATAATAAGATATAATAATTTGATGTGTTACAAGCACCTCTGTCAAAAATCTAATTTGTAAAATGAGACGATTTTGGTTTTTTTTTTTTGTTTTATCTAATCTTTCGTAGAAGATGAAAAATAATTTTAAAAAATATTCATTGATAGTACTTTTTCTTTAACTAATTTAACAAAAAAATAGTTCAACAAGCTTAATTTTATGTTCATTATCGTCTTTGGTGAACTTTTAACATCTTTCGATCAAGTTTTTTACTTTTTTAGTTCATCTCATTTTAATAATTTTTAAAAAATAAAAAAATTTAATCAAAATATAAAAAATTTCAAAAATGACAAAAAATAAACAAAATTCACAAAACTCAGCCCAAACATGGCCAATTTATCTCACACAAAACATTTTTTTGATATATCTTTAAATAGATACAAAATAACCTAAAATTTTAAAATTACTAAAAAAATGTCCGTTGCAGATCAGAAAACAAAAGAAACCTAGAGTAAAATGACAAAAGGAGTAAATAAAAACACAGATGCATAGAAATTATAAAAGAAATATATTGATTGATCGATATTCTTTTTGTTATTCTTTTGACTGATCTGTATGGCATTGGTCTCGCCTTCTTCCTTATCACTAACATCATTTCTAAAATCCTACTTTGATTTTTCATGGTTTTTAGTGAAATTTTGGCGTTTCCTAGATCGAGCTTTATGTCCTACTCTTTCTCTCTCTAACAAACAAAAAATATGTATACTAATTTCAATTAAAGAAAGTTTAAAAATCTAGAAAATAGTTTAAAAATTCAGAATTTGAATGGAGGGTAAAATTTTAATTTTTTATTTTGTGAATTTTACTTAAAATATATCTAAATTGTTTATTTTGAATTCTGAGTATTCATTTTTCTGAATTGATTTTCTAAATTTATAGAAGAAGTGTTTCAATTATTTTTTTGCTCGCTGGTTATGACGATTTATCATCAACAAGATAAAACTATTTAATTTGACATTTACATAAATATTAAAATTCAACTTTGAAATAAGATAATTTTGATATTTTCTTTTGTTATCTCTCCCCTCTAATGTTCTTATATGTAAAAAAAATATATATATAATACTTTCACTGCTATTACTTTTCATTTTACTAATCCAGCAAAAAAATAGCTTTTATTTTTATTGGCCATGTTTGGAATACTTACTAATTTGTCTATTTGATTTTGTTTATTAATTTTAGTTTTTAGTGAATTTTTTTCATCTTTTAATCAAATTATTATATTTTTTGACTATTCCTATCGAGAGACGAGCCGAAAAAATAAATTTTTTTAATTTAAAATATAAAGAATTTTAAAAAAGATAAAAATAAGTCAAAATAAGTCAATAAACCAAAATTTATATTGCTTATTTTCGTTTTTAGTAGACTCTTTTTTTATTTCTTGATTAGATTTTTTATTTTTTAGATTTATCTCATTAAAATAATTCAAAAAAATAAAAAAATTTAGTCAAAAAAAAAATTAAAAAAAAACAAAATAAATAAAATTTTTGATATTTATCCCAAATAAGGCCAATTATTTTTTGTTTATCATTTTTTACCTTTATAAATTAGTAAGTTAATAAAGTTATATTTTTAATTAAGCATCTTAAAATTATCTTATTATCTCATTATTAAATTATTAATATTATTTTATATTTTATAAATCTAGTGCGGCACAAATTAAAATGCAGTGTCAAGCAGTTTTCTAAGGTGAAAATGCCTAAAAACATGAGACATTGATTCATCTGGGAATTTGGGAATTGCCACTCAGATGAATATATTAAACAAAGTGAAAGGAGAAAGGTACTGTGTATACACATATAAGTAATATGACACACTTCAGCTTTGGACGCTTTATGCATTGATGGATCTAAGCGTGGCCGGCCGGCGCATCATTTATGATCCCTGACACAAATTTCTTGCAGAATTGCCCGCTGTTTGGCCCAGAAAAAAGCAAGGCCACTACCTATTATCACAGTAATAATTTATATTATAAAACAAAACATTTTTGATATTAATAAAATATTAATATTTATTCTATGTCACACATTTTCTCTCCCTCTCGTTAACAAGCGTTTTCTCTTTCTCTCTCCCTCTTCATTTCTAACTTAAATTTTTCACACTTTTTAATTTTAAATTTGGCCTCTTTTTTTTAATTTCAAATTCAATTTTTTAATTATTTTTTATTAAATATATATTTTAAATATAAATGGAAACCATCTGTTTTGGAAATATAATTAATTTTGTACATTTATTTTTAATTTACATATAACATTTTTATTACTTTTAATTGAAATTAAGTGTATACTTAATGAGAATATTTTGAATATTTACCTTAACAATTAAAAAAATTAATTGTGAAAAATAAATATAATTTTTTTTGAAGTTCAAACTAATTTATTAAATTTAGTTAAAATGCATGTGACCAATATGCACTGCATACAGTTGAATTTTTATAATTTATTTTGAGTTCTAAAAAAGTTTTTAGATTTATTTTTATCGTATGTAGCATTTTTGTAATTAATATGTGAATTTTTAGTAGAATTTTTGGTACCATGTTTGTCGAATAATTAATTGGTGTTTCAAAAAGTAGCCTCTTAGAGTCACATGATCATACAAGATCAACTTCTCTAAATATAAAAAATCACTTAATTGTATAGCTCTCAAGAAATTTGTGAACCATGCCATGTAGTTCCAATAAATTTTTTTTTATTTTGTGAATTGAAGAGAGAGGAAGTTGCAGAGATGGGGGGTTGATTGATTCCTTGAAGTCAGTGAGGCAGAGTTCTGTTATGTGGCTACTCTAGCTTCTTAGCTAAGCTTAGGTGGGCAACCTCCTTTGTCCTTTGGAGAGTGCACTGATCAAGTCAGGGCAAGCATGAATTTCTTGTCTCAGTTGTCACACAGATGCTTATTCTCAGAGCTTAGGTGAAGACAGTGGGAATGGGTAATGAGTTGACATAATTTTCAGCTCTAGTTTTGAAGATTAAAGCCATTCTTAGCTGACAAATGTTAAGTTTCTTAGGTTATGAGTTAGTGAGCACCATGAGTCACTAATGGCCAATAATGAAGTCACTGCCAAAAACTTAAAGCTCAAAAGATCAAAATTTCAAGTACACACAAAAGGTAATTCCCTGGTGGTTTTCAGTGGCCAAAAATAGATTAAGTATAATGGAATAGGATGCATAACAAAATAGAATAAAACAATACATTTTTAAACACTGTCGGTATATTTTTGAACACCGTTGTATTTTTACTTTTTAAATATACAGTGATTTTTAGTAAAGTATTTAGTATATTTTTTAATGTAGAGTAATACTAGCGCTGCACACAAGATAACGTATCATATAATATTTAAATGTGGTTATAAAAAAATAGTCACTATAACATTATTACTTAGTGTAGGTAGACTTATTGATGTTTGAGACATTTGTAAGCTAGTCCAAATATATTGAGATATTAAAAAAAAAGTAAATTTATTAATTAATTTGAGGTGGAATGATAACAAAGCTGATGGAGTCACTCATTTCATGGAAACTAACTATATGTAATATTTTCTATTAAGAAAAACTATATATATGATATTTCCAAGGTGAAAGAACATGATGATTTTTCAGACTCACACTTGATCTATAGAATCACTTAATGGAAATCTAGTAGTAAAGTGCTTGAGGTGATACACCAAAAGATACAAATTAATAATATACAAAACAATTAAAGGGCAGATCAAAAAAAAAAAAAAACAATTGAAGGGAAACAGAAACCTACCTTTAAATTAATTCTAGGTTTCTGAGCAGATCTTCGAGAAAATAGTCTGTTGTTTTTCCATTCTCCGATGATGATTGGACTTGGAATTTGCAGGCTAGGCAAGTTTATCAAAAACTCATAATTATCTTCGATTTGATTTTCCATTAACAGAGCCTGGAGGATTTAGCGAAAAAGAAAAAGAAAGGTAAAGAAGATTGGCTAGGGTTTTAAAGATGATTTAGTCTTTTAGAGAACAGATTCAGAAGAAGTGGGTTGTGGAAGACGAAGTAAAACCAGAGAGATCAGTCCATGCACTGCCATCCCAATACTGATAATTACCCGGGTGACCCAGAAAATTTAGCCCTCGATTCTCTTCAGTTTTCACCATGGCCAGCTGAGTGATTACTGAATCTAACGGCTTCATTCTGAGGTCGCCGGTGGCGGCGGCTGCCACCGCGTAAACCTGTGAATCGACGCCGTCGATGGCGTCACCCTCAAATGGGTATATCCCAGACGGTGGTTCCAAACCAGTCAAGAAAGGGAACTGCTGCTGCTGTTGAAGCCTCCAGTGGTCGGAAAACCGAGCTGACAAAATTGGACCACCACCACCACCGCATGAAGTACTGCCAATATGGAATTCCACGTCGGTTCCGCAATTAATACCGCCACTCGCCGCCTCCACTGGAGGCTGAATTCCGCCAAAGTTCAACCCAATATCAGCTCCGCCGCTACCGTAGTCACTAAGATGAGGTAAAAACGGAAACGAAGGCAATTGCGGTGGCGGAGGGAGCAGATGGGCTATCATATTCATGTCAGTTTTGTTGCCTGCGGCAGCGGCGGAGATCAAACAAGCTTGGCGGTCGAATGTAGACGGAGATTTCGATCTGTTTCGTTTGCTTTTCTTGTTCCTCCGGCAGCCTCCGCCTACCGGGACGTTCCTCAGCGCACCTCCTCTAGTCCAGTAGCGTCGACAGGTCTTGCAAAAGTGGCGGGGCTGGGAGAGGCTGTAGTTATTGAAGTAGCAGAACTTTGTGTTCGTGGATTCGCATCTAGGGCATTTAAGTGCGGGTTCAGGCTGTGGCAACTTGGCTAGCCTTGCTCGATCCGGCATGGAACCGGGCCTGATTGAGCCGGTGGCAGTGCCACCACCACCACCACCACCTCCTCCTCCTCCTCCTCCAGTTGAAGGAGGCGGCAGCACAGGCGGTGGGAGATGGTTATTCTCACCGTCACCGCCACCGCCACCTCCATCTCCACCTCCCGGTTGCTCATTTGGTTGCTGCAAAATTGGAAGGAAATATAATTCATATATATATGGTATATATAATTGCGGTATTGATACCAGCCAGTATCGGTATCACTTATACAATTACGTATCAACCAATATCGAAGATTATTAGTTGATATATAGGTTATTTGGTACTTGAGACCTAAAATCCTACTACGTATCAACTATCGACCGACACAGTACACCGAAATTAAAACCTTGAATCAAGATGAGATTATGGAAAAAAGAGAGTAGCTAGCTAGCAAAGAATAGTTATCTTTAAATTAGCTTTTTTGAAGATGAAGGTGGGGGAAAATAACATATATAAAGAAAAACTTACCTGATGCCAATTGGGAGGATCTACAAAGACCGGAACGGATGAGAAAATCATGGTGCGCTTTGATTTCTCTTTTGTAAAGGTTGGTATGGTGGAGAATCACATCAATAAGAGAGTTGCAGAGAAAAAAACAGAGAGAGAAAGAGATAGAGAAAAAGAGAAAGAGGAAGAGAAAGAGAAAGAGGAGACTGGAAAAAAAAAGGGGATGGGGTTTATTTATTCATGTGCTTGGTAGCCCACTCTCACTTTTTGTTTTATTAAATTTTAGGGTTCTAAGGGAGGAGTTGAGTTTCTTAACATGTACACTCCAAATGAAGAGATAAAAAAGCCATGCAGGTTGAAAGAGAGAAATAATTAAAGGCATATTTTAAAGTCTTATTTCACATATTTACTTATATAGCATAAGTGAATAATTAATAATTTTTTATTATTAAAGAGACAAAAAAATAATTTTAACTATACTACATAAACATGAGAAGTAGGCATATAAAATAAGCCTAAATATCATTTTTCATAATTCAATCACAAATACTATCTGTTCGTAAAATTACTTAGAATTTAAAATAAATAATCTAAATTTATTTTATGTGTGTCTTACCTCGCAAATAATTTAATCTAAACCATTCATTTTAAGTTTTATGTAATTTTACGTTAAACTTTGATAAATACTTAGGATTTCTATATAATTAAACAGTAAAATACTACCATTCAAAAAAACCAACAAAATTGACCCATAATTTGAATTGATTAAATTTAGTGGAGCCACACAATCTCATCCATATGTTTTATCCTAATTTTTTTTCATAATTAAAATCTAATTAAAACGAATTAACAGAGAGTTAAAATGGGATTAGAAAAGAAAAGGTGAGTGTTGGTGGGGGGTCTGGATTGGAAAAGTCACGATCAAATGCAACTTTCTCTCCTGCCTGTCCCCCAGCGTAACATATATATATATATATATATATAGAGAGAGAGAGAGAGAGAGATTGAGATTGGAGAGATTGGCCCTGCTGGGATAGTTTGGTTATTTACTTATTTGGCTTATAAACAAAAAAAATAAAACACATTGTTTAAAAAATTAAATAAGTAAAAAATAAAAAAATAAGCAAATAAATCAAATAAGTTCGTTTAGGTAGTTAAATAAGTCAAAATAAATCAAATAAGCTGACTTATAAGTTAGCTTATAAGCAAATAAACTCGTATGGGTAGCATGACTTATAAGCAATTAAGCTACAAACCATCTAAACGATATGGCTTAAATAAAATTTGGCTTATTTGGCTTATAAGCAAATAAGCAAACCATCCAAACGGGGCCATTGTACTAGGTGTTCATTAGATTATATTTGTTTGATAGTTTGAATCCGACCTGAACGAACCCGCCTACACCTACAAAAGTGAACAAACGTGAGCTGGTTGGCGGCAATTAGCCAAAAGCCGTTCCGATGATGAAGTTAGAACGAGTTTAAGAGAGAGAGAGAATTTGTTAGAAAGTAACTTGACATAGTTTTGACTTATAGAATTCGATTGTGTATACATTTGGCATTAAAGTCCTTTTCTTTTATAGTGGATAATGCTATTTCTCTCTCTTCTAACCTCACAATTATTTCTCCTGATACATAATTTTGTAAAACAGCTCTGCCTCTCCTGCCATTGAGTTAGCAACGCTAATAGATCGACTATGATCAAATCACCGTTAAAGTTTTTACCTCGGCCCATCCTTTAGGATCGAGATTCTCGTATTAAATGATTCTTCCGAGGCTACAGCGCACTTGATGGGTGGGAAGCGTTCGTTGTATGATAAACCAATTAGTTTTATAAATACTAATATATTTTACTGGGTTATAAGTTATTTTGTGGATATGTTTAATACATTGAGAGAATAAATTAATTTAAGCAAATTACAATTATAATACTAAGCAGTTTTATTGAATTTTTTGCGACGATTTATTACTCTCACTAATATTACTAATATTATCGGCAAATACTATACTTATAACTACATTATTAGCGATATTTACAAACCGGCGATAATTTAGACACAATTTGTGGTGAAAAGTAACCGCCACAAAAAGTTCACATTAGCGGCAGTAATAGACCGTCGCTTATAAGAAATATTACTGTCACATTAAACTAACTGTCGTTAATATAAATGAAACGTCGATTATATTCCCAGCAATTGTTTACCGTCGTGCAAATCGCCGTATATATTAAACCGTGGTTGCTGAATTGACATCTTATTATTCCCGACACTTGCATAGACGGCGGTTTAAAATTTTGTCGCCATTATTGCTTTTAGTGGTGGTTTGATTACTATATATAGCAGTTGTTTAGCGCTGCTAATATTATCATTTGGCATAGTGTCAAATCGCATTAAAGGTTGTATTTTTTGGTCAAATCGCATTTAATGCATCACCAGCACCAGAGCTCGTGTTTGGTGGTCAGTTTACAATGAGCTCGGCCTGAATTGCCTTGTATGGGCGAACTCCCTGCCATTTGCAGATTTTTTCTTATTTGGGCTTTTAGGTGGATTAGCATCTTTGGCCCTCGGGCCATCTCATTTGCCCTCACTGGGTTTCTCTTTCTTGATCTTTTGCAAAATTCGTTGGGTACGGGTTTTGAGGCCCATCGGGTATGGGTCTTAGCCCATCCCTCTTCATATATATATACATGTGTGAGTGTATATGTAATAAATACATATATGCATGTGGGTACATATATTTTTATGAAATTAAAATTTATGGGATTTCACCTATGTTCCAAGATTACTTAATAGTTACTCAACACAAAGTGGACTGAAGAGAGTAGTTGTCCTCGGAAGTTGCTCATGGTTGAAAATTCTTCATCGATCATATGCCATGTCATATTCTTAGGCCCCACAACACCTCCTTCATATATAATAAACGTGCACTTATTATAAATTTAAGCAACGACGATATGAAAATATTTTCCAACACTTCTTTTACATGTTGTCGTTTTTAAGATTTATCATATGAAGTCTATTTCTTATGGTTTAACGGTTTTTTTATTTTATTTTTTTAATTTGGGTGAAATGAAATTGATCCTAATTCTATATAAAACCGTGTGTAATTGAAAAGGCAAAAGAAATGCACGAAGTATAAAAAAGATCAATTATATCACTAGAGAAATTAAGTGAATTTCTACTATTATCAATTGAAAGAATATTATAACACACAAATTTTGAGTTTTGCAATAAAAAACACAAAAATGATGTACAAAATATATTTTATTTATTTAAAATATAACGGGAACCATTCTATGCGAATTACATTGAATACAACGGGATACCTCTAACTCAGTATCCCAAAAGGTTACGATTTAATGGCCGCTATAAATTTTTGTCGAATCAAACTAATTGATAAATTTTTTAAATTTTCGAACTAAGAAGAATGAAAGGGGGCTTCATCGAGGACTTGGAAGCTTCATCTCGAACAAAGATTAGAAGTACAAACTCTATTAGATTTGACTCGTAGAACGTATTTGATGTGATAATTCATAGATGAATCAGTACGTTGCTGATATGCTTGTTGATTCTCAACGAAAATTTAAAGAAGAACTTTGGCAAAACTTCGGGGAGAGCACTTTAAAGAATGGATGAAAATTCTCTTGGCCAAAAGTCATATTTTTCAATAAATGACAGTCTTTTTATAGACTCAAAAGATGAATGTTAAATTTGAAAAACCTCAAAATTGAATTTTTTTAATTTGATTTAATTTTTTGAATAGGAGAAAAAGATCCTTTTTTATGGAGATAAAAATCAAATTTGAATTTATATTTTAACACGTGTCATTGTATGGCCATGTTATTAATTAGACCAAATTAATGGATCAACACTTCTCTTTTTTGTGCGGGTAAACAAAACCCATTTCCTAAAATGCTTCAAGTTCAATAATCAAATATGGATTCACTTTATTTGTAGATTTCGGCCATTTTAACTTTAATCAATCATAAAAATTTATTAATCGCAATGAATTAAATAGTAATTAAACCATGTTAAAATTTTAGTGTCTACAAATACATATTAAAATTTTATTTAGCAAGAGTTAATCAATAATTTTGTCATTCAAATAACAAAAGAAATGAAGTAAAAAAAAAAAAAAACATAAAACTCAATTTAAAAGTAAAAACTCTTAATTTCAATTCTCATCTAAGACACGAAATGTTGAGCCACCCAGAAACAAAATCTTTTTTTTTTGTTAGAAGAAGAACATACAGAATCTACAATCTCTATGATAAAAAGTTAAGATGTGATTACGCAACCAAAAAAACTGACTCGAACCCACCATCCTTAATATATATATATTTGTTTGATAATTAAGTATCTCACTCGAATCCAACACAATCTCTATTATAAGGTTATTTTTTGAAGATTGTGTTGGAATCTGTGAATTCATTGGCCATTGAATTTCAGAATTCAATAGCAGAATTCAATTGCAATTGAATTGGCTATTCAATTGGCAATTGAATCCTGAAAACCAATAGTCATGAGTGGCTATTAATTTCTATGTAACCCATCCATGATGGAAAGGTTATATTCTATCTTCACTCAGAGAAGAAAATTAACAGACAGCTTGAAAATTAACAGCCATGAGTGACTATTAATTTTCCTGTAACCCCTCCATTTTCCTGTAACCCCTCCATGATGGAAGGGCTATATATACTATCAGCCTGAGGGAAAGAGAGACAGACGAATAGAAGAGGAAACAGAAAAGAGACAAGAGAGATGAAATAGACAGAAGGTGAGTAATGAGAGATACAGTTATGAGGTTATAGTGCAAGTTGCAAGAGAGAGAGAAAGACAGACGAAGAACGTTCGTAGCTGATCCTTGGTGGTGTTCCGACGATCGTGGAGCCGTTTTATCTTGGGAGAGTGACGCCGGTGGAATACCTACAACACCATCGGTAGGCGGCGAATCATTCTTAAATAAACTGCGATTGCAGGACTCGGTTTGCAAATTCCATTCATGTTGTTTTTGTTATTTCATTTTCCTGTAATTTCATATAACTGTAACTTGTTGAAAGTGAATAAATATGTATTTTCTGGATCACTGAGCATGTAATTTTATTATTGCGTTGGATTATCTCCCAACAGATTGGAACTGGGATCAGCTCATCACCAAATGCATATCAAATCTAGTTAACAAAAATCAGAAAATCGCAACCTTTCGATTGCATGGATGGGTCCCACCTTTCCCGCTTTTCCCGCATAAAACTATTGGACATTTAGGTCGTGCTTGTTAATTTTAATTTTTTAATTAAAAATATTAAAAAATTAAAGTTACTTATTTGATAAAAATGTAAAAAGGTTAAAAAATTAAATTATAAACTCTCACCACTTTTAAAATACAATAAGAAAAAAATTAATCATCACTTATTGAACGATAGATAATAGATATATAATATATAGATATCTGTGCAAAATATATTAATATTTATAAAAGTGATAGGTCTCACTTTCAAAAATATATTGTTATTAAAAAATATTATTCTTATTATTCTATTAACCACGGTCCATTGGGCGGTGGTTAGCGTGATTCATACAATAATATCATTTATTCATAATTTATTTACTACTGCTATTAATTAGATATAATTATTAATATTAAATATATAAAAAAGTAAAATTGTTCACTTTAAATAAAAAGAATATTACCTTTTTACCCAAACAACTAAATTCAAAAAAATTAATTTAAAAATTAAATTATCAAATAATATGCTTTAAACACAATTTAACTTTTTAACTAAAAATATATTTTAAAAAATTAACTTTTAAAATAGTTATCAATCGAAGTCTTAAGATGTTTGGCATTATTTTTCGATTTAGTTTCTAATTTTTTTAAATAATTTTTATAATTTATTATAATTTTTTAAATAATTATAATTTTTGTTTTAAATTATAATTATTTTTTTATTTCAGTTAAAATGTAATATATTTATTAAATATTTATAATTTTTAATATAAATTATAAATTTTAATAATATCAAAAAATCAAATCATAATAATACGGTGATGGAAATAGTGACATCCATGTGCATGTGCATGTGCATGTCTATGCCCTGGATTGGGTGTATTGTGATGATTATAATCAGACTAGTGCGATTAACAGGTACACCGTACTCATCATCAATTTGAGTGCCTGTGCTGTTGAACGTGAATTTAGCTTTTGTTTGGATGAGTATTTTTGGTAAGTTTTTTGGTTTAAAATTTTATTTATTTGGTTTTAGTTGAATTTTTTTGTTTATTTTTATATTTATTTTTTTAACAAAAAAAATCAAAAAATTTAAAAATTTATAAAAAAACTAATTCAAACGTTGGTTAAGATTCTTTATATTCTTTTTAATGTAATTCTGCATCGAATAGTAAAAAATTGCATTGCACAAATTAATGTAATTTTTAATTATTATATTAAAAATTGTACAAAAATAGCATGATAGAAGAAACTTCTGTAATAATTCGTACCACAACAGTTAATAAAAAAACACGTGTCACTTATTAGAATAATATATTATATGAAAGTTCGTAGAAAATTTATAAAAATAAAATTTTTGACAAATAATAATATAGCGATTAAAATTTTAAATATTTCTAAATTTATTTGCATATATATTTTGATAAGATTATAAATAAGATTTAGAAAAGATTCTGGATAAAATCAAATCAAATGTAATAATTGAAAAAGATTTGGTTAAAATTCCGAATAAGATCAAATCAAATGTAATGATTGAAAAAAATTTGAATAAAATTCTTGATAAGATCAAATCAAAAGTAATGATTGAAAAAGATTTGTGTCAGCCTATAAAAGGCACTTGGTAGCAACATTCATCACATATCATCTCTCATACATAGTGAGCTTTTAAGCCAAACACTCAACGCCGCCGCCACCGTGAGCCCGATGCCGCTCAGCCACCGCCGTCGCCTGACGCTGCCGACACCACCCACGCCGCCGTCAGCCACCACCACCGTCCCCGGCCACCATGTCTCACTCTGTTATGTAATCTCTCTCTCTCTCTCTCTCTCTCTATTATGCATTGAGATTTTATAACCACATAAATAAAAATTTTGAGATCAAGATCAAGGAGAGAGTTTTGTCACGCCTAAGTCGAAGTGATATACTTAAATATTATCTTGAACATAAATGCAAAATTATTTTGAATGTAAATGCAATATTATTTTGAATATAAATGCAGGTGAGATGCTTAAGTATTATCTTGAACATTAATGTAATATTATTTTGAATATAAATACAATATTATTTTGAATATAAATGCATGTGAGACATTTAAGTATTATTTTGAATATAAATGCAGTATATTTTTGAACATAAATGCATGTGAGAGTGTTTAAGTATTATTTTGAACAAAAATACATGAACTTATATCCATATTTTTAAAGTATGAAAAATTGTGATAGCATGATCTTTTCTTTAAATGCCATGATATTTTTAAGTATACTATATGTACTTTTTACAAAGTATGAGTATGTGAAAGAAAAGTTTTTGATAATGTGCTAATATTTCAAAATGTCAAGTTACAAGAGTTTTCGGCCATTTATATCCCGTTATGGGAGGTTGCCCAATTATGGGTGTTGTTGCTCCCTATGGGAGAAGTTTCCCGTTGAGCAGGGGTTTTTGCGTTAAAGGTTTTGTGGGTTATAAGTTCCGGACAGTATATACCACTCGTGCTTGATGGAGAGTGGCCCTCATTCCTTCATGTTGCTAAGCCGTACATTGAGAATTGAGTTTACGGTACTATCGAAACTCTCGATCATGCGATTGACGACTACTTGATCACTGTTGGGTATGAGTGGTGCATAAGACATGATTATTTTGTATTGTGGCGGTTATGCCAGAAATTTTATTTTGAGATAGTGAATTTCATAATTTGTGGTTGTTGAGCATAAACTGCTACCTTTACAAAGATTGAGAAAAATTTGTTATAACTTGTGAGATCCTAAAAACCTAATAAGATTACTTATGAAATTTTTGTGACAAGTGGATGTAATATCTTTTTTTTATATGAAAAGCATAATGTTTTAGTAGAATGACTATTTGTTTTATCTTGTTCATTATAATACTAAATACATCTCCTGTAACCTTTGTGGTTGCAGATAGTAGGGATGGCTAGAGTTGGTCCGCCACAGTCGTCAAATTTATAATCTCAGACTCGTAGTTAATATTTTATTTTTTTTGTAAAATATATGCTGGTTTGAGGATACAGGATAGCGTATTCGAAGCATGTACAGTTGCTTATTTTCTATAAATAAATAATTTCAGTTTGATAATTTTGTTTGGTATACGTCGATTTGGGTATATTGAAAAAATATAATCATATCATGTCTTACTTGAATGCCTTTAATCACTACTTTCGCTGCAACGCGAAAAAAAAATTATGCAATCTCAGAATGTGATAATATTCTTTATCGATTTTGTGTTTTTGGAAATGGTGTGACAATTTTGGTATCAGAGCCCTACGTTTTATATTTTGTAGATTTGTCAGAGTTTGGTCTGTGGTGGACCGTAGTTTAAGTGCATTTTCTTGAGATTTGGCATAGGCCTTGGGATATCATACCCTTGCCTTCGGACGTCTGATTGACTAGCTTTGAAGTCCATTTAGAAATGCGTTCTGCAGGCGTAGGTTCCTAATTGAAAATCTAAGTATGTTGTCAGATTGGAAAAATAACCCTTAGTTTTCTTGTTCAACTGTCTTTATGTGTTGAGTTAGGTTTTAGTGTCGAATCTTAAATCCATTCATTTCATTTAATAGGATAAAGTATGGAATATTCAGAAGGGGTATCGTCAATTTTTAATGAAGTACAACAAGAAGCATCTTCCCAAATGGGACTCCAACAAGACGCATCTTTCCAAATGGGACCAATACAACCTAATCCAACTACAAGAATGCTAGAAGCAATAGGAAGACTAACAGAGCAAAATGCAAGATGGATCGCTACCCAAGTAGAGAGTGCGGGAAACTCCTTAATCAAACGGTTTAAAGATTTGGGTGCTAAAGAATTCGTAGGAACTCTTAATCCCATGGAAGCAGAAAATTGGCTGAAGAGTGTGATACGCATCTTGGATAAAGTAGGAGTACCTGAGGATGAACGGGTTAACCTTGTAGCTTTCATGTTTAGAGGCGAGGCATACCATTGGTGGAAAGCTACAAAAAGGTTATTGAAGATGTCGGTATCAGGAGTCGATCCCCTTGTACCCCAAAAGATTTTTTGGAGTCAGTTTGAGAAGGCATTTGATGAACAGTATAAGCCTGTAACATATAAATATGGGAAAAGAAACTAGAATTCATGGACTTGGAGTAAGGAAGAATGAGTGTGGCCGAATATGAGATAAAGTTCACGGAATTGTCTCGGTATGCTATACAATTAATACCTGAAGAGGAGACAAAGTGTAGGAGATTTCAAAATGAACTGAACTTTCCAATAAGGACTAGGCTGACTGTCCTTGACATTAGTGGTTATGCAAGTCTAGTAAACAAGACTCGAATGATAGAGAAAGATGTGAAGGAAGCAGAAGGAAGATGAGAAAGTTTCAAGAAACACAAGTTTGGTAATACTCTTCTGCTGAGAAGCACTAGAAGACATAATTCCAAAAACAATACCTCTAAGCCACCAGTTTTCCGAAGCCAGAGTTACCAATCTACTGCTCGCAATACCAAATTTCGAGAAAATTCATCAAATAAAAGATTGTCTGATAGCATAATAGAGCAAAAAATGAACGAATGTTTCCAGTGTATGGTTACAGATCACTTTAAAAGGGACTATCCAACACTTAATCGAGAAATCATTTGTTATCGCTGTGGTGAACTAGGACACATAGCCACTCAATATGGACAATCGGGAAGGGCAGCACAGTCGGTAGCACATTCATCCATAGGAAGTAAAAGAATGGAGAATAACGAATTTACAAGGAATGAACAGAATAAAGGAAAGGGACCAATGGAGCTGTCAAGAATTTTAGGAAGGGTGTTCGCCATTACTCGACAAGATGCACATGTTACTCCTAATGTGGTGACAAGTACACTTATAGCCTTTAATCAAACCGCATATGTTCTAATAGACTCTAGATCTACATATGTATTCGTATTGCCCACATTCATAAAACAAGTAGGAGTTGTAGAGATTGAACCTCTTGGTTGCATAATAACAATTGCTACCCCATGAGAAAAAGAAGTGATAATCAGATGTGTGTACAAAAATTATTTGTTGAAGATAGGAGACAAAGACATAATTGTAGATTTGATGCCTTTAAGCATGATAGATTTCGACATAATTCTCGGGATGGACTGATTGTTCTCATGCCATGCATCACTAGACTGTTTCGAGAAGAAAGTAACCTTCCGAATGCCCGAAGAAGTGGAATTTATTTTTCAAGGAGATAAAGGTAGGAAGTTTTCATATTGTGTCAGCCATTAAGGCTTTAAAGTTATTACAAAAAGGCTGTTATTTGTTTTTGGCGCACGTGATAGACAAAGAAATGAAAAGAAAATAACTTTCAAAAGTACCAGTAGTTTGTGAGTTCCCATATGTGTTTCGAGAAGACCTGCCTAGAGTACCCCCAGAACGAGAAGTGGAGTTTACCATTGATCTATACCAGGGTACAACCCCTATATCCATCCCTCCTTATAGGATGTTCCCTGCGGAGCTGGAAGAATTGAAGGAGCAATTACAATAATTATTGGATAAAGGGTTCATCAGGCCTAGTGCCTCACCTTGGGGAACACCCGTGTTATTTGTTAAGAAGAAAGATGGCACATTAAGGATGTGTATTGATTGCCGACAATTGAAAAGAATAACTGTCAAGAACAAGTATCCCTTGCTCAGGATAGATGATCTTTTCGATCAGTTATAAGGAGCAAAAGTATTCTCGAAGATCGACTTGAGGTCAGGGTATCATCAATTGAAGGTGAGAACATCAGACATACCTAAGACTGCTTTTAAAACTCGCTATGATCATTATAAATTTGTAGTAATGCCTTTTGGGTTGACTAATGCGCCCGCAATATTTATGGACTTAATGAATCGGGTGTATAAGAAGTTTCTTGATAAATTTGTGATTGTATTCATTGATGACATTCTGATATATTCACGAAATAAGAAAGAACACACAGAACATTTGAGAATTTCTTTACAAATTTTAAGGCACCACAAACTGTATGCAAAGTTCTCTAAATGTGAATTTTAGTTGGATCGAGTGGTATTCTTAGGCCATGTAACATCTGGAAATGGAATCCAAGTAGATTCGACAAAGGTTGAGACTGTAGTAAACTGGGCAAGACCAACCAACGTAACAGGGATACGTAGCTTTTTGGGTTTAGTTGGTTATTATCGAAGATTTATTCGAGATTTCTCTTTAATTGCAAAACTCTTAACTCGGTTAACCCAAAAGAATGTGAAGTTTGAATGGTCTGACCAATGTGAACGCAGTTTTCAAGAACTAAAGTCTAAGTTGGTGTCAGCTCCTGTACTCACCCTCCCATTAGGCAAGAAAAGTTTTGTAGTTTATAGTGATGCATTACACCAAGGGTTGGATTGTGTTTTAATGCAATATGAAAAAGAGATAGCATATGCATCTAGACAGTTAAAGCCTCACGAGAAGATTTATCCTACCAATGACCTAGAATTGGCTGCAATTATTTTCACACTCAAAATATGGAGACATTTCTTATATGGGGTCACCTGTGAGATATTCACTGACTATCAAAGTTTAAAGTATGTTTTCACCTAAAAAGAGTTGAACCTAAGACAAAGAATGTGGATGAAACTAATTAAGGATTATGATTGTACAATTCACTACCATCCGAGAAAATCCAACGTGGTAGCAGATGCTCTAAGCCGGACATCATCAGGAGGTATAGCTCACCTTTGGATAGTACATAATAGTGCGTTTTTTGAAATACGATCGCTCGGAATCACCCTTGCAATAGGAAAAGATTGGGGCTTATTAGCAACTCTTTGGGTAAGGCCGACCTTATTGGATCATATTCGAGCAGCCCGGTTAGCAGACTGTCAAGTGGATAAGATAAAAGCAGAGGCAATTGCGAAAGAAAAAACAGAGTTTGAGGTTCGGGATGATGTCTTATGGTTTGGGCATCGATTATATGTGCCTAATAACGAAGAGTTGAGAAGGTAAATTTTAAATAAAACTCATAATGCAACATACACGATGCACCCTGAAAGCACGAAAATGTATAGAGATCTAAGGGAAAGATACTGGTGGAGTGGGATGAAGAAAGATGTGGCAGACTTTGTGGCAAGATGTTTAGTAAGCTAACAGGTTAAAATTGAACACCAAAAGCCGGCAGAATTATTACAACCCTTATCTGTACCTGAGTGGAAGTAGGAACATATCACTATGAATTTTGTGGTTGGGCTACCACGATCACCCAAAGGTAATGACGCTATTTGGGTTATTGTGGATAGATTGACAAAGTCAGCACACTATTTATCAATAAAGATGACGTTTCTTATGAATCGGTTCGCACGCCTTTATATTGATGAAATTATTCGTCTGCATGACATACCAGTCTCCATAGTATCCGATAGGGATCCACATTTTACATCCAGATTTTGGCCAAGTTTACAAGAGGCACTGGAGACTATGTTAAAGTTTAGTATGGCCTTTCACCCACAAACTGATGGCCAATCAGAAAGGACAATTTAGACTTTGGAGGATATGCTCAGAGCTTGTGTACTGGACTTTGTCAGAAACTGGGATGAACATTTGTCATTGATTGAATCCGCGTATAATAATAGTTTTCAGTTGACCATAGGAATGGCCCCTTACGAAGCATTATATGGCAGGAAATGTCGAAACCCAATCTGTTGGGAGGAAGTCAGAGAAAGAAAGCTACTTGGCCCTAAAATTGTACAAATCACCACAGACAAGATAAAATTAATTCGAGAAAGATTTAAGCAGTCTCAGGATCGACAGAAAAGTTACGCGAATAATCGAAGGCGTAACCTAGAATTTGAAATCAGAGATCATGTATTCTTAAAAGTATCGCCATGGAAAGGAGTAATGAGATTCGAAAAGAAAAGAAAATTGAGTCCCCATTACATTGGGTCATATGAGATCATTAAAAGAATTGGCAACACAGCATATCAATTAGCCCTACCTTCGGAGTTATCAGGATTACACGACGTATTCCATGTCTCAATGTTAAGAAAGTACATGCCAGATCCTTCTCATGTGCTAACAGTGCAATCAGTCGACCTGAAACCCGATTTTACGTACGAAGAGGAGCCAATACAAATATTAGACAAAAAAGAACAAGTTCTGCGAAATAAAGTCATTCATTTGGTAAAAGTATTGTGGTGGAGCCATTCGGTGGAAGAAGCCACCTGGGAACGAGAAGAGGACATGCAAAACAAGTATCCACACATTTTTTAGTAGACTGGTACGAAAATTTCGAGGATGAAATTTCTTAAAGGAGGATAAATTGTAATAACCCGTACCATGACAGTTAATAAAAAAAGACACGTGTCACTCCTTAAAATAATATATTATGTGATAGTTCGTAGAAAATTTGTAAAAATAAAATTTTTGACAAATAATAAAATAGCGGTTAAAATTTTAAATATTTTTAGATTTCTTTGCATATATATTTTGATAGGATTATAAATAAGATTTGGATAAGATTCTGTATAAAATCAAATCAAATGTAATGATTGAAATAGATTTAGATAAGATTCTAGATAAAATCAAATCAAAGGTAATAATTGAAAAGAATTTGGATAAAATTCTGGATAAGATCAAATCAAATGTAATGATTGAAAAAAAATTGGATAAGATTCTAGATAAAATTAAATCAAATGTAATGATTGAAAAAGATTTGGATAAAATTCTGGATAAGATCAAATTAAAAGTAATGATTGAAAAAGATTTTGGCCAGCCTATAAAAGGCACTTGGTGGCAACATTCATTACATATCCTCTCTCACACACAGTGAGCTTTTAAGCTAAACACTCAACGTCACTACCACCGTGAGCCCGACGCCGCTCAGCCATCGCCGTCGCTGAACGCCGCCGACAGCACCCACACCGCCGTCAGCCTCCACCACCGTCCCCAGCCACCATGTCTCTCTCTGTTATGTAATCTCTCTCTCTCTCTCTCTCTCTCTCTCTCTCTCTCCATTATGCATTGAGATTTTATCACCGGAGGATTAAAAATTTTGGGATCAAGATTAAGGAGAGAGTTTTGTTATGCCTAAGTCGAGGTGAGATGCTTAAGTATTATCTTGAATATAAATGCAATATTATTTTGAATATAAATGCATGTGAGATACTTAAGTATTATCTTGAGTATCAATGCAATATTATTTTGAATATAAATGCATGTGAGAGATTTAAGTATTATTTTGAATATAAATGTAGTATATTTTTGAATATAAATGCATGTGAGAGTGTTTAGGTATTATTTTGAATAAAAATACATGAACTTATATTCATATTTTTGAAGCATGAAAAATTGTGATAGTATGATCTTTTCTTTAAATGCCATGATATTTTTAAGTATGCTATCTATACTTTTTACAAAGCATGAGTATGTGAAAGAAAAGTGTTTGATAATGTGCTAATATTTCAAAATGTCAAGTTACAAGGGTTTTCGGCCATTTATATCCCGTTAGGGGATGTTGCCCAATTATGGGTGTTGTTGCTCCCTATGTGGGAGGTTTCCCGTTGAGCGGGAGTTTTTACCTTAAAGGTTTTGTGGGTTATAAGTTCCGGACAGCACATACCACTCGTGCTTGGTGGTGAGTGGCCCTCATTCCATCACGTTGCTAATCCGTACATTGAGAATTGAGGTTACGGTACCGTCGGAACTCCCGATCGTGAGATTGACGACTACTTGGTCACTGTTGGGTATGAGTGGTGCGTGAAACATGATTATTTTGCATTATGGCGGTTATGGTAGAAATTTTATTTTGAGACAGTGAATTCCATAATTTGTGGTTGTTGAGCATTAAGTGCTACCTTTACAAAAATTGAGAAAAATTTGTTATAATTTGTGAGATCCTAAAAATCTGATAAGGTAATTCAAGAAATTTTTGTGACAAGTGGATGCAATATCTTATTTTTTTAATGGAAAGTATGATGCATTAGTAGAATGACTATTTTTTTATCTTGTTCATTATAATACTAGATGCATCTCATGTAATCTTTGTGATTGCAGATAACAGGGATGGTTAGAATTGGTCTACCACAGTCGTCAAGTTTATAATTTCAGGCTCGTAGTTAATATTTTTTTTTTTGTAAAATATACACTGGTTTGGGGGTACAGAATAGTATATCCGAAGCATGTGCAGTTACTTGTTTCCTATAAATAAATAATTTTATTTTATAATTTTATTTGATATACGCCGATTTGGGTATACTGAAAAAATATAATCATATCATATCTTACCTGATTGCCTTTAGTCACTACCTTCACTGTAATGCGAAGAAAAAACTGTGCAATATCAGAATGTGATAATATTCTTTATCGATTTTGTGTTTTTGGAAAAGGTGTGACGTCTTCTCTTGTTTGATTTATACCAATCTATTATTACCATGCATAAAAATCCTAGGCTATGTTTGATAATGTTTATAAATTTTTATTTTTATTTATAATAAATAAAAATATATTTGACATATTGATGTTTGGATAGCAGTGATAGATGATGATTGAAAGTATTAATCGAAGATTATAGCAAAAGATAGCGATGATAATTAGAAAATACGATGGTCGTATGTGGTGATTAAAGAAGGTGGTCGAAAATAGTGACCGAATGTGGTGGTCTGAAGCAGTGGTCAGAGGTGGTGATCAAATGTAATGATCGAAAAAGGTGGTCAGTAGGGGTGACCGAAAGTGGTGGTCAAAGATCGTGGTAATCGAATGTAATAGTTGGAAGGAATAGTCAGAGAAAGTGACCAAAAGTAGTAGTCAGAGATCGTTGTGAAAAGAAGACAAAATGAAAAATTAGTATATAAAAGAAGTGAAAACACATTTTTTCTATTTACAAGAAAATTAATAAAATTTAAAAATTGATTATATATATATATATATATATATATATATATATATTAAAAATAATTATCAAACATGTTTATTTTATAGTTTACATTTAAAAAAAACAATATAAT
>JAOTRH010438674.1:0-33533 GCA_034768845.1 Heliamphora exappendiculata | reverse complement strand
GTTTTCATGAGTGTATTTGAAATTAAGTTATAATCTCATAGGAAGCGGCCCCACTTCCACACTCACATAGGCAAAATTCGTCAAGGGTGTTCCTGTAATTTTAGCATCCCACTCACACGAGCTACAGATTTTCGTTAAGAGTTTTTTTAAAAACTCACCAATTCGCCTCCTCACATGCTGAAGTCAAAACTATAAGTTCAGTTTCCATAGTTGAATTAACAATAATAGTTTTTTTTTTTTTTTGACTTCCAGCGTATTGCACCACCAACCTTCATTACTCTTTATTTTAATATTTATAAAATAGAAAAATAAGATTAACAGGCAAAGATGGACTATTATGCATCATGAAGGTGTGCTCTGCATTGAACCTTCATTAGTGAGACAATAATTTCTATTCCAGAGTCAATAGTGTGCTCTGCATTGAATTATGACTTCTTAAAAAAATAAAGAATTCATATCCACACATAATAATCCAGGTGTTGACATGAACTTTATTAGTTAGCACATTACGACATTGTGCTGATCTCAGTTTTCATGAGTGTATTTGAAATTAAGTTATAATCTCATAGGAAGCGGCCCCACTTCCACACTCACATAGGCAAAATCCGTTAAGGGTGTTCCTGTAATTTTAGCTTACCACTCACACGAGCTACAGATTTTCGTTAAGAGTTTTTTTAAAAACTCACCTCTCCAAACATTACAGGACAAATGCACTCACACCATAGGGATGGACAAAAAATAGTGCATTTTTTATTCCGACCACCTTATGATTCGTTTGTCCCATTGAACCCGGTTGCAGGATCTCTGGTCCCCGGGTTGGGTATCCTCATACGTGGTTCATGATTGTATGGGCTTAAGTCCCATCCCCCTCGATGTACTCTAGACCCTTTCTTTTGCCAAGACCTTGGTGAATGGATCTGCAAGATTATCACAAGATTTTATATAATCCACATTTATGATGCCACTACTCAAATAAGATCTCACAGTATTGTGTTTTGTTCTTATGGGTCTAGATTTACCGTTGTAATAACGACTATTCACTCTACCAATCGCGGTAGTGCTATCACAATGAATTAGCACAGGAGGAATTGATTTTTTTCATAATGGAATTTCATGCAACAAATTTCGTAACCAATTCGCTTCCTCACATGCTGAAGTCAAAGCTATAAGTTCAGCTTCCATAGTTGAATTAACAATAATAGTTTGTTTTTTTTTTTTTGACTTCCAGCGTATTGCACCACCACCTAGTGTAAAATTATAACATGTGGTAGAAAGAGAATTACCTGACAAAGTATTCCAATCGGCATCCATACATCCCTCAAGTACAGCAGGATATTTTTTATAAAACAAGCCATAAGTTTTGGTACCATATAAATATTTCATTACTCTTTCCATGGCATGCCAATAATCAACACTTGGCTTGCTAGTAAACTTGCTAAGTACTCCCACTGCATAAGCAATGTCAAGTCTAGTACAATCAGTCGCATATCGCAAACTCCCAATCATGCTAGCATACTCCTTTTAATTAATCACATCATTATCAGTTTTAACAGAAAAAAGATGTGTGCTAGCAACAAAAGGAATAGCTACATGCTTGCAATCATAAAAATTATATTTTTTCAAAATTTTCTCAACGTAATACGATTGATCAAGAAAAATTCCAATCACTAGTTTTAGTGATTTTCATCCCTAAAATAAAATTAGCCTCTCCAAGATCTTTTATATCAAAATGTCTACTAAGAAGATTTTTTGTCTAATTTATAATATACAAATCAAATCAAAAAATCAACAGATCATCCACATAAAGGCTAAGAATCACATGCGAATTGTCAGAAAATTTATAGTAGATGTACTTATAGCATTCATTAGATTTGTACCCATTTTAAGTCATGCAGGAATTAAATTTTTCATGCAACTGTTTGGGAGCTTGTTTTAAGCCATAAAGAGACTTAATTAGTTTACACATCTTTCTTTCTTGTCCAGGCTCTACAAAGCTTTCGGGCTTATCCATATAAATTTCCTCATCTAGGTCCCCATTAAAAAAAGCTGCTTTTACATTCATTTGGTAAATTTTCAAATAAAAAATTGCAGCCACTGCAATTAGTCGTCTAATAGATGTTACACGAGTAACCGGATAAAAGGTAACAAAAAAGTCAAGATCGGCTTGTTGTTTAAAACCTTTTGCACCAAGTCTTGCTTTATATTTATCAATAGTTCTATCTAGTTTTAGCTTTTTTCGAAAAATTCATTTACACTCAATGGTTTTATAACATGGCGGTAAATCTACCAATTTCCATGTTTGATTAGAAATAAGATTCATATTGAATATAAAATTTTAAGAAATAAAAAATAAGTATTTTTTCATTTTCACATTGGGAATGGATAATAGGACAATAGGAACAAAATGTTTTTAATATCAAAACACTTTTAAGACCAAGCTTACAACTTTTACAAATATTAATAAATTTTGCAAATATATTTATGTATTTTTTAACCATTATTTACCGTCTAATAGGCGGTGATTAGCTTTTTTTTTACAAATTAAAAATGAGAAAATTCTACATTTTTTAAGCTAGTTAACAACAAAAAATGAGAGATTACAACAGAAAAGGAAACAAATTGATATTTTTTTATATTATAATTTCATCTTATTTTTAAACATTAGTTAGTTACAAAAATAAAAATCTGTCATTATATTTAACAATAATGAGAAAATGATTTTTTTTCTCATTTCTCCTTTCTCATTTGGGATCTTCTTAATCAAAATTCTCATTTTTTATTTTTCTGACTAATTAATGACTAAAAATAAGTTAAAATCACAATCTTTTCCAAAATTATGTGAATTTAGAAGCTCTCATTCAGAAAATAAAAAATAAGAAAATTTTTATTGTTTAATTTTTTAGAATTCGAAATTGTCCATTCTTTGTTAAATATAATGAGGATTTTTTATTTTCTTAACTCGTTAGTTGAAAGATTTTCCTCGGACTTCAAAAGAAAAAGCAAGGATGGAGATTTGCAGAATTAATTTTGTTTCTTGTCTATTATGATTTGTTGAGCATGTGTTTTATATTCTACAAATTTATATAATTAAAATTTTATTTATATATATTTGGATTGAACTGCAGTTATGAATTTATATGAAACTCAATACATGTAAGATTTTATAATTATTTGAGAACTAAGATTTTAGAGTTTATCAATAAATTTCAAATTATAATTTAAATTATTGTGTGAAAAATTGAATCAAAAAGGGTAGAGATGTAGGAAGAGACAAAAAAATATTATCTGCACCGAGTAACCCTTGAGCGAAAAAGTTGTTGAGTGTGTATTCTGCAGACCCATATAATTAATATTTTATTTACATGTATTTGGGGTAGGCTGGAGTCATGAATCCACAAATAGTTTAATATATATATAAAATTTTATAATTATATGGGAGTAAGGTTTTTAGAATTTGCCTATAAATATGACTCTATAATTCTAGTTACTTTGTGTGGAGAGTAAATCAAAGAGCTTGAGATGTATGGAAAGATGAAAAAATACTGGAGGTACGAGAATAACTTTTGAGCTGGGAAACGGAGTTTGTTTTAGGACTCGAGTAGTGCGTGTTGGGTTTTGGGGTGTTTTTAATCTCGATATTGTATATGTAATAGTTATAGTGGATTATCTCCCGCACCCATGGACGTAGACAGGTTGTGCCGAACCATGTATATCATCGTGTGATATTCTTCTAAATTATCTTTATTTTTGCAAACGATTTTTGGTAAAAAAAACTAACTAGACGGGCAACCGCCGAAATGAATTTCAGATAAAATTTTTGAAGACAAACGATCAAAATAAAATCTATGCATCCACAGTTAATTTAAAAGAATATTTTTTTACCGGTTGAATCTTCAACTATGATTTAAATTCGAGTTGAAACTCCTGTCAGATCTTCTACTGTATTCCTTTATACGATTCTTGAGTGCAGGATGAACTATATACAATCGATCAAGAATGCGTACCGACAGATCTTAGACAGCTTTAGTCTTTGAAAACAAGTTATAAACTGGTTCAGTCTATCCGCATATTTATAGGGTTACAGTAGGGACCTATGAAGTAATTATGAGTAAAATTTTCAGTGAAACATAGACACCCATCAGCGGTTTTTGCAATTAAGCAAATCTCATTACGGTATTTACAATTATGAAAAACTAGCAACGATTTCTGTAATTTTCATAAAACACTGAATTACATTTTACACCATTAAAGAACTATAATTGCACTCTGACCCATAATCTCAATACATTCTTGCATTGTGCTCCTGTTATTAAATGCTTATCATTTATTTCAATGTTAAGATTTTCGATACTCGAAAATTAAATTTAATTACTAACAATTTAATTTAATCCGTATCTTGAAATTTCTTTAGTTCTTCCGCTTAATTTATTTGACTGCTGGATAATTAAATCCACCTGTAGGGTTTTGGCACTATCAAAACTTATAAGTTTCCTTAATAGGGTTTCGTTAATCCCGATCTTTCGAGACGTAGATTCCGTCAATAATTAATATTCAGTATATAAATAATACCGCTATCTAACTCACCAAAAATATAAGTACATATAAGATCGCACAAACTAATGAATCAAAATAACAAATATTAAATATATGCAAATCAATAATTATTTCATGATTAAGAGTATAAGCACTATTCATAATAACCTTTAGGTGTAAATTAATTTATATAGTCAGTATAAAATTAATTATCCCAATGTGTCCCTTTCAATACACACAAAATATACTAGTACAGAGAATCAAAATAATAGACGACACTATTATCTGTTACTCGTAACCAAGACAGGCCTACTCAAACTCCGTACTACAGTCGTACCGATAGTATGTCCATTTTCATCTAAACTGTAAATATAAAACTTATATTGTATAAGAAACCTAAAATCTAATCTTCTGTGTGCAAACCGTACTCTATACACAAGATTAAATATTGTATAGAATATTGAACATCAATGCATAATATTAATGAAAATTATACACATGCATTGCTCATAAAAATTCTCATAAAAAATAATTTTTTAAAAATAAAATTAAATACTAA
This sequence comes from Heliamphora exappendiculata, assembly GCA_034768845.1. Classification (NCBI taxonomy): domain Eukaryota; kingdom Viridiplantae; phylum Streptophyta; class Magnoliopsida; order Ericales; family Sarraceniaceae; genus Heliamphora; species Heliamphora exappendiculata. The sequence goes on along the minus strand of JAOTRH010438674.1, from coordinate 28,441 downwards.
AATCATGATTTTTAGTACACCAACACTGACAGAATCCATAAGGAGCCTAATACATGTAGAATTTTATAATTATATGGTGTTAGAATTTTTAGAGTTTTTCGATAAATATGACTCTATAATTCTCTTCACTTTGCGTGGAGAATAAATCAATGGGGTAGAAATATAAGGAGAGATGAAGAATTACTAGAGGCATGGGAATAACCTTTGAGCGGGGAACGGGGTTTGTTTCAGAGCTCAGACTATGCGTGTTGGGTTTTGAGATGTTTTTGATTTTGAGATTGTACATTTTATAGTTATAGTGGATAATCTCTCCTATTCGTGGACGTAGATAGGTTGTACCAAACCATGTATATCCTTGTGTGATATTTTTTTGGTATGTGCAAGAATGTGTACTTTCATTTACATTCAGGGATTGGTATTTAAATTGCAACAAGTGGTATCAGAGTCGACGGTAGACGATTTGAAATCATGGTGGTTGATCGGAGCAAGATAATATTTTTTGATTTTTAGTTCATATAAATCAAAAATATTTTTTTGCACAAAAAAAAGGGGGTGTGACGCAACACTGGGGCGGCAACACTATAAGTATGGAATTCCATAGTAATCAATAATCATAAAAAAGGATTAGGATTCAAGACTATGATCCAGTGTGACTCGGGTTTAAAATTAACAGTTTGAATTTATTTTGCTATATCAGCTCGTATGTATAGTAAAATAATTTAAGGAGAGAATGTCTGTTAAGATTTTTCAGCGCTGTAAATTCATTGGTATGGTCAGAAATTTCGTATTCTAAATGATTTTATGGAATTGGACATATCGGCTTTGATTGGGATTGATCTAACGAGATGAAAGGTGATTAGGAGCAAATCGGATTTGATTATAGGTGATCTGAGGTAATCGGGAGCAATCTAGTCCAATCAATGGCAAAAGACTAATCATCAACGAATGCAGCTGGGATTTAAGTTCCAAGTGGAGTCAAGTTAGACGGCTATTTCCTAATTCGACGGATGATTCGTAATCAGTACACTTCGAGCATAGGTGTCGAGCATCTTGGTATAGAGGTGCAGGTCATGCTGGTTTGAGTGTAGAGGATTGACGACAACGGCAGAATCAACATCGGCACCGATTATCTTCAGGGTAGTTTGCAGAATTTAAGCTAATATGAAAATTGTTGAGTGTGTGTCTTGTATTCTGCAGACCCATATAATTAGTATTTTATTTACATGTATTTGGATTGAGCTGAAATTATGAATTCATAGAGAGTCTAATACATGTAGAGTTTTATAATTATGTAGGCCTAAAATTTTTAGAGTTTGTCTATAAATAAGACTCTACAGTTCTAGTTACTTAGTGTGAAGAATAAATCGATGGGGTAGATATGTAGGGAGGGATGAAAAAATATCGAGGGTACGGGAATAACCTTTGAGGCTGAAAATAGGATTTGTTTCAGGGTTCGGGTTGTGCGTATTGAGTTTTGGGATATTTTTGATCTCGAGATTGTACATTTTACAATTATAGTGGATTATCTCTCGCACCGTGGATGTATGCAAGTTGTGCCGAACCACGTATATCCTTGTGTGATATTTTTTTTGGTGTGTACATGGATGTGTCCTTCCGTTTGCGTTCGAGAATTGATGTTCAAATTTCAACAAAAATGAAGTTTGTTTCAAGGCTCGAGTTGTAGGTGTCAGGTTTTAGGGTATTTTTGCTCTTATGATTGTACACTCTAGATTATAGTAGATTATTTCTCTCACACCGTAAATGTAGGTATGCTATGTCAAATTACGTAAATTTTTGTGTAATTTTTATTTTTAGTGTGTGTATAATTGTGCTTCCGTTTGCATTCCGTAATTGATGTTTAAATTTCAAAAAATAATATCAAAGTTGATGGTTAACGATTTGAAACAATAGTGGCAGCGTTATTAATTCTCAACTCACTGAAGTTTAGTTTGCACTGTGATGTAGATTCATTGTTATGGCATGAATCTGATACATTTAGGGTGTTTGGCAAAAAATTTTACTATACATTTTAGCTTTTTTTTATTAATTTCAGTTAGAAGTTTTAATTTATTCCAAACACTCATAATTTTTGCTACAAACTAGAACTATTTTTCTTCTATTACAGTTACAAATTACGATCATTAATAAACACTCACAACTTCTGCTACAAACTATAATTTATAAATTATTAATTTTAACAATGCCAAACAACACCAATTAAATCCCAAAAATGGGTGAACAACGTAAAGGACTGGAGCCTTTGAATGTCTAAAAAGTTTTTATGTGGTATGTCATAAATAATTAAAATTGATGGCTTAAAATTATTTTGTTACACCGACTCGTATGTACATAATAAAATAATTAAAGGAGAAATTGTCTCACTACAAGAAAAAAAAAGATTCGAGACAAAATTTAACGATGAATTTTTTTTTCTCTCTAAAATAATATTTGGCTAGAAAATCTTAATTTCATCATTAATACAAATCATGTTTTGGCAGATTATTTTTCACTTCGCAAAAGATTACTCAATTATTGGTGGCACGAACATTTCGTCGCAATAATTGTCCTAGTTTGCGATGAGTTTTATTTTTCCTCACAAAAACTCTCTACTAAACTCAATCACTCTATTTTTATCTCTCACCGCGATATGGAATGGGTATCACAATATTTCGCACTCAAATACGCAACGTTTCGTAATGTGGCCCAATATTTTCTCCTATCTGAGATGTGGATAGTAACTCATTAGTGGACACAAAACAGCCCATTAGTATGCACAAGTCATACAATCTTGGAGTCTCTACTCTTTTTTTAAATCTCTACTTCTTTATTCAAACCATCATAAAACTCTACATAAGAATCAGGGTTGGCTCTTATATCATTTGTAACTATCCAAGTAGATCACTAGCTTAATAACTTGAATAAAAAGCGTAAAAGCGTGACCCAAAATGCTTATCTATATTATTTTTTTTCAATCTCATGATAATTTCAACCTCCTAAAAACTCTCTACCAAACTCAATCAATTTATCTTATCTTATCTTATCAAAACAAATTCAAAAATTTAATATTCTCTCTTGTTTCAATATGTATTATATTTTTTTATACAATTAAGACCATTAATTAATTAATCTTTTAATTATAAATAACTAAAACATTCAAAATGTTACATTGTTTCCCCTTAAGAATTTTCCGTCCTTGAAATTGCAAGAATCTTACACCAAAAAAATTATGTAATTAATATATACACTTCCATTGCACAGTCTGATTATTATGAAAAACTATCCTTTTTAAAAGTATGGAGATTTTATTATTATTATTATTATTATTATTTATCAATTAAACACAATTGTCTAACATCACGTTCTTTATACTTGGAATTTATAATTTTTAATTACACCGCGACTCCAAATTATCCCCAACTATAACATTCTCATAAGTTGATGCTAATAAATCCAATTCAAAAATATAATAATTTATGGATGCCCAAAACACGAAATTTGTGATCAATTAAACCATCAAACGAAACTACTAATAGAGTTGTCAATTCACCTTAAATTATTATTTGTAGCCATTCAAGTGGACCACTGACCTAATAATTTGATTAAATGGCTTGATAATGTGGTTTAAAAGCTAAAATTTATGTTATTAGTCGTTGTTCACTTGTTTTTATTATATACTAAATATATTTTTAAACTCTCACCAGTGTAGGATGAGATCTCACTATATACCTAACTCAAATCGCAATATGGTCTAGGTTCTTTCTCTGCTTCGGATGTAGATAGCACTATTAGCGTGCACAAGGAATATAACCTCGGGGGATCTACTTTTCTTTGTAATCTCTACTCCTCTATTCACACTACCACAAAACCTATCACAGAAACTATGGTTAGCTCTGATACTATTTATAACAAACTAAATGGACTACTGATCTAATAACTTAAATAAAGAACCTAAGAACACAATCTAAAATGTTATCTATATAATTTTTTTCAATCTCATGATAATTTCCTCTGTCCAAAAACTCTACCAAACTCAAGCACTCTATCTTATGTTATTTTATCAAAACAAATTTAAAAATTTAATATTATCTCTAGTTTCAATATATATTATGATTTTTTATATAATTAGACTATTAATTTATTTATTTATTTATTTATTTTTTCATTATAAAATAACTACAAAATTTGAGATGCTAGAAAACTTGAGTAATGATTGATTGTAACAGGGGCATGATCATGTGGCACATGGCTTTGTGTTAACAGACCTATTTTTTTTAAAGTTTAAGCTAGCTATTAGAAAATAAGTTCAATAATATATGTTAAATTATCAAATACTCCTCTTCACGTGTATCCTATCTCGCACGTGGAGAGTCAAACAAACTAAACTAAATAGGTGCATCAGTAAAGATATAACATAATACACAATAACAAATATAACAGAAAAATAGACAAATTTAAATCCAAATTCTCCTAGATCGAACTAGAGTTCTAATTTCATATTAAGCTACCAATTGTTCTAAAAATTTAAGTTGTCAAAAAATAAGTCTAACAATGTATATTAGGTTATCCAACAATTCTAGTCATTTTCTTCGCTTATCATCCAACCCTCAATAAATCTTATCTTATATTTTTTTATCTCTCTAATTAAATATAAATTAAATTTCTCATTTTTTATGTAATTCTAATATTCTATAGCCAACAGTTTTTCGAACTTGAGGGTTGACCCCTCACTCACCATGCTTGAAAGCTTATGGTGTATCTGTTTACAGCAAAACATGAATCTCAATCCCTTTGGTCCTGACCAGTGACCTCTTCAATTATTGTACTTACTCTGAGCATTCAACTAAAGGGAGGAACGGATAGAGTGGTGAGCCTAAAAACATAGTACACTCGTGCTATATCCTTTTTAGTGTATTTGTCGAATAAATTTTTATAATTCAATTTATTTATTACGAAAAATTCGTTGAGTTTGTACAAACATATAAAATTTTAGATTCATCTGATACCTGTGACTAAGTGATTGAGTGATATTTGTTTAACAATATTTTTTTAAATTATAATTTTTATTTATTTATTTATAAAACAACATTAAGCGATCTTATTCAATCACTTAGTTATAAGTATCGGATGAAACTAAAATTTAACATGCTAAACAAATTCAACGAGTTCTAAGTAATAAATGAATTGGATTATAAAGAATTATTTGAAACACATGTCAAACAAAGCACAATACGAGCCTATTGCCTTTTTAAACGCAGCTCACTAAAGGGTTGTTTGCCAAATAATATGCGCATGGATTCATTCAACAAAGTATAATGATTTAATCAAATAATTAAAACAATGACTAATAATAATAATAAATAAAATAAATAACTAAATAATTATTCCATACAGACCTCCACATGGTAAATACCATATGCACTATCCCATGGCAATTATGCAATGAATATGGAGTCGTATTTGGGATAATTATTAAGTATTCTTGAGGTATCATTTCATATTATACGGATTGTTCTCCGAACTCAACTCCTAGGCAAGTGAAGTGCTTGCTTAAGGTCTCATTTATTATAATATGTCTATGTATTATAAATATATATTATATTAAATAAAGTGAGAACTACAAATATTATAAAATTCAAAGAGTTTTAGCTTTTTACATTAAAAATGTTTTGTCATTTTTATTTTATTATATGTATTATATATATTTTAACTATTTAAAAATAAAAGGTTCCACAATCTACTAATTATTATTATTTTGATTTTAAAAACTATAATTATTAGGTGATTTGAGTCAATTAAAGAATCGTTATCAATCACCACTCACTAAGTTATATTATCCAATTATATATAAATTGTATTTGTTTTATTTATAAATACGTCACCTAAAAAAATTAAATATTGAGTATGCAAAATGTACAAAAAAGCGAGAATGGAGAAATTAATTTACTCTTAAACAAAAATATTAATAAACATGTTACTAGCAAATTTATAGATAAATATTTAATTAGTTCTTTTTCCTTTGAAAGAGAAAAAAATAAACTTTAAATAAAATAGTTAATTATATAAAAATTAGATTTTACTAAAAATTTTATTTTGGATCTCAAAAAAGTTTAAGCTGCTGCTGTGTAAATTAATGGCGTAACGATAATTTACAAATAAGACAAAATTAATTTGTCTTTTGATAATTATATTATTGAGAAATAAAGAATTATAACCTACATTTATATTATAATTTTTTTTATTTTTTCAAAATAGTACATAAATAATAACACTAGATACTTCAAGAATGTTAAATAATATTTCTTTGAGATGGAAGTGAAGTAAGAGGAAATAATCATACACATTAATAAAAGGGAATCATCACCCTTGAGTCCTGAGCTCAAAGATACAAGAACAAATAAAGAGAAAAATACGTAATTATTAGTTGTTATAGGGGCAAAATTTTAAAGATTCCTAGGGCTTTACAATTCAGTACTTCCTATTTGTTCTATATCATCTTTTTCTAGCTTTTTTTTCTAAGCAATAGAAGATATAGATCCTTATATTACAGTACATCTTCAGCTTACATCCTTTAGGCGGCGAAGTTGGATCTGTTAAAATTTTCAATTCTGATCTTTTCTTTTTTTGCCATTATGTGTTCTTCGACTTTCAATCTCATATAAGAATGAAATAAACGAGAAAATAAGACACAAAAACACGACACAGAGAATTTACGTGATTAAAAAATAATAGTGTTCACGTGTCTTGTCTTCTCGTTTGTTTTATTCTTGCCTGAGATTGTGAGTGATTCGTGTGGCCATGAGTCGTTTTCTCGTTTATTTCATTATTGCCTAAGATTGTGTGTAATTCGTGTGGTCATGGGAGATAAATCACAATATTCATGACTATACGAATCACCCACAATCTCATGCAAAAATAAAACAAACGAGAAAGTAAGACACGAGAACACGACATAAAGAATTTACGTGATTCAAAAAATCGTGTCAACGTCCACGAGCTCACACCATTTCACTAATTCTTTGGGAGAATATAAGAATAATAAATAAGGTTGAACTTTGGGAGAATTTTATGTAAAATACATTAATGGTAACAATTCTAATAGGGTTTATAAAGTTGTCCCATAATAGATCGATTGATACGTCTGCCAGACCAATCGATTGGGCAGCTTGCAATATTTAATTTGCAGAAAGATTCATCAGTCTCAAGAACGATTGATCCGTCTGTTGTTAAGATGGATTTTTCTTCAATTTTCAACAAAAATCACCGTCTTCCTTTTGCATCCAGCTCGAATGATATTTTAGAGCTCACCAAACTCTCGTAAATGGACTACTGAATGCGAGATGTGGTCGTCTAGCCTTAACTTTAGTGTTACTAAAATTGATCCAATTTAATAGACGTCTAAATCTGAAATAGCTACCTGAAAAATTAATAGAGAGTATGTGATGGTTAAAAGAAAAAAAGTACAACCAAAAAATAAAATAAAATGTTAATTATATACTAAACAAATCAAAAAAAATAGAACTAATAGGAGAAAAAGTTCAAAATAGTGAAATACAAGATCAAATAAAAGAGAGAAGGAGATTTGAGGAGAAAGAGACTAGGGAGGGGCTTATTGCCAGTGCCACCTCTCTCAAGCCCAAAAACTCTAGAAAGAAAACTTTAGAGAGAGATGCCTCAGTGCTTTTGATATTTTTTTAAATTTATTTTTACATTTTTATCTCTTTGATTCAACTATTCACTCACTTATTAAAGTTTTAAAGTTCCTATTTATAGATGAACTTTAAAATTTTAACATTCATATAATTATAAAATTTTAATTATATAAATTTGTAGAATACGAGACACATCGATTAGGTTTCTCTCAATTTCTCATTTTGAGAAATAGAGAGGTGTTTATTTATTTATTGTTGTTTTTACGATAATTAATTCAATTTTATAATTGGATTGTTTATGTTTTAAAGATTAATGAAAAAATTATTCGTGCCAAAAAAAATCAAATTGACAGACCAGTATTAACATTGATAATTATTAGCCGTGTGAAACCTAGTTGTTCTTTATGTGGGTCCAACTCATGACTCGACTCATTTTAAAGGTATCACGTTTTAAAATAGATTTTTTTGTGACGCTTAAATCTTGAAGCAAAAGCGAGAACAAAAAAAAAATTTGACCCATTTTTTGCTTTATGACCCGGTTATGAGTTATTATATTTTTGTTGGCTCAATTAGAGTTTATAACTCTTATAATTTTATACTAATTTCTATCATTATAAAAGTCGTCGCAATTTTATAAATGTGACTCTAATTTTGTGTGAACCATGTAATATTATATTTTCTGTGTGTTATTGTTCTTTTTCATAAGTTGTTTTTTGTTTTCTGAAATAGCAATAATCATCATATCATTAATCTTAAAAAAAAAAAGACTAGAAATGGGATATTAAATAGAAGCCATATAACTTTAGAACACAGCGAAGAAAGATGGGTTCATATGTTCACGACTCTTCATTGAGATATTTATTATTCAAAAAATTGGTGAACAGTTTAATTGATAGGTCGTTTAGTATTTTTCATTTAACATAAAAAATTTTAACGAGTAAGGTCCATCTTTATAAAAATTTTAACGCGCAAGATCATTTTAAAACAAAAATACTATAGAACAGATAAATTTATCTGTGTCTTTTTAAAACATGTATAAAGAACACATATAAATTTATCTATCTTTTATTGAAAGCACGTATAAAAAACACAGATAAATTTATCTATCTTTTATTGAAAGCACGTATAAAAAATATAAATAAATTTATCTGTACATTTTCAAAACATATATAAAGAACACAGATAAATTTATTTATTTGCATATTAAGCAGATGAATATCAAAAGATAAATTTATCTATTTTGTATTTGTTTGTTATGCAAAATAGATAAATTTATCTGTTTACAAGATATTTTTTGAAAAAATCATATAATGCTAAAAAAATTTATTAATGAGCCTTAAGTATTAAAACTTTTTTTTTTAGACATTTCAATCCCCTTTATTATTCTGCAACTTAAGAAACTCCAAAACGTGATAGCATAATACAATTCGGTCCCCGTTCATATTTGACAGCAGTCTTCTATGTAATTAATCCACAACAAGATATATCCCAATGATTTTTTCTTTTATGCATTAATTAGTTGCTGTTGCTGCTGCACCTGTGAGATTCCAATGGTTCTCACCAGTGTTGACCAAAATTTGAGATCTTCAATAAATTTATTTTTCATTAATTTATAGGGTTTAATGCGCGTCTTATATTATGTAAATTTATATAATTTTGGTTTTAATTTTTTTTTTATGTATTTGGATTAGAATGAAGTTATAAGCCTACTAAAAACTCAATGTGATGTAAGATTTTTTATAATTATATAATGACAAAGGTTACTAGTAACAAGATGAGTTTTAGTTGAAATGTGAAGAATTGAATTAGAAAGGTAAGAATATGGGGAGAGACTAAAAATATTGGGGCCATAGAAAAAACACTATAGCAAAAAAATGAAATTTGTTATATTGGCATGAATTTTTGGGTGTCGGATATTTAGTTATTTTTAATCTCATAATTTGTACATTTTACAGATTTTAGTAGATTATCTCTTTTACCTGTAGATGTAAGCAGGTTGTGCTAAACTATGTAAATTTTTATATAATTCTCTTTATTGCGTGAATAGTTGTGTTTCTTTTTGCGTTCGAGAATTAATGATTAAATCTAATCACATAGCTAGAGATAATTACTTAATTTCTAAGTTTTTTCAAAAAAATATTTATTTAAGTTGAGTAACTATTTAATTATAGTATCGGACTACCATGTGTCATGGCTTACATAATATTCTTGTTCAATAATATTGTATAAAATGTTTTAATGAAATAATTAATATTGACTAATGTTTATTAGATATGTAGAAGACACGGGTGATCTATTTAGTAGGTATCGAGTATTTTTATTTATTAAAAATACCACATAAACAATGTAATGTGATACTTTAGAAATACCTAACAATTTTTCAATTGAGTTTCAATTAACTATTAATTGTCAGAAGACTCCCAATGGGTAGGAAATTTCTCACAAAGAACAATATCAACATGAGCAATTTGTCTGGAATTGTTATTGTACAGAAATTAATATAAATTAATTTCTATTTTTATTTTAAATAGCAAATTTAGGGTGTTTTAAAGTCATTAAAATTCTTTTGGGTTTAGAAAGGTTATAGGTTTAGGTTTGGGAATGTTTGGTTCTATCTAGAATTCTAAAAGAATCTAGATATCTTTTATTCTTAGATTATATGATATTTGAGTTCTTTTGAAAATTAAACTCGTGGTACACATATACGAGCTGCGGGTACAAGCAGTCAAAGTATAACTTCACAGAGAAGTTCGGCCATCTGACCGCTCGAGCGCCCAAATGACTGCTTGAGCAGAGCCTAGGCGTTTTAATTGAATAAAAGTTCTACCTGCCTAGGGTTTAATGATCTATAAATAGGTCATTAGAGATGCATAAAACATGACCTTTGACAGAATACAATACTAAACTTCAAGTTCACATCAAAGGTTTGTCGTGTATCGAAAACTTATCGAAGATCGTTCGAGAGAAAAGCTTAGATGACGTTCTAAGTTCCGACGAAGAATTCTTGCCGGAGAAGCTACTACGAGAATTCGTTGCAATAGGAATCAAGAAGAGAATGGTGAATGAGAATTCGGCATACAAGGTTAAAACTAGAAGATTTAATAGTCGATCAAAGAGTCTGTAAGTTGTATTGTAACTGTTCGTGATTTACTGCTTGATTCCTGAACTTGGTAGTTCCGTAATTTTTTACCTATTAGGTTTTTTTACGTAAAAATTCTGCGTGTTGTGGTTTCTTCTTATTCTTGTGTTTCATGAATGTGATTGATTATTTCTCTAAAATATTATTTTTTAAAATAAGGTAAAATTATTTTCTTTCGGTTACAATTACTAAATAAGGAATAATAAACATATAATAATAACATAAAGTTAGTTTGTTATTTCGTTTTGATGAGAAAAATAAAAAAATAATGAAAAGGTGAAAAAACATATTACTAAATATAATAAGAACAGAAAATAGCTTATTTTTTTACTTATTTTTGTGATTTCTTAATCTTGTAATCTTTTGTTTAAAATTTTTATTTTTTAAATTCGTTTTGGAAAATATAAGTTAATTAAAAAGTAAAATATACTAAAGATAACTTTTCAAATAGATTTAAAAATAAACACTTTTTATATTTTATTTTTCAAAATATAAAGAACTAGTAAATTGTAATAAAACATATTACAGATATTATAATAAAGAAACAACATAAGCATCTCAATTTTTTGTGTAATTTTAAATGCACACACATTTTTTCTTTATACATTCACATTATGTATTGAAATACTTATACACAATGCATTAATACTTGTACATATGAATGTTTTTAGACAAAAAAGTGTGCATTTATAATCACCCCAAATTTTTTAGTAAAGCAATTACTGGAACACTATTTTTTTCTTTTATTAGTAGGGATAATCATAACTTTTTACTAAATTAATAAAGGATAAATATATAATTTTAAAATAATTACCCAACATTCTACTTTTTACATAATCATCTCCTTTCTACCATCCACTTTTTACATAATTTCTTGCACAACTTTTAAAAATATTACTTTTATTTTTTTAAAAAGATTACTCCTAAACTTCTTTCGGAAAGTTCAAACTCCATTTCGATAGGAGAACTTGCTTAGTTTCATGTGGACACGGCCCTCACCCCGATATCTCACTTTCGAACTCTCTTTCTCTTTTTCACTCTGGCCGTCTAGCTCATTTACTCGACTCGGACAGAAGAAAGAGCAACTGAGGCTTATCCTAAAGAATCCTCTAAAAAGCTAAATAAAAATCTATATAAAAAGTAAACAGAATAAGATAGTAAGGAATTAGTCTTCTCTCTGTCTTCCTCCAATGCGCAGATACTCGAGTTTATGGAATTCAATCTCTCAAACTGAACAATTAAGAAGGGCTTATTTTAAAAATAAATTATTGTAAAAAATTCACACTCATCGGGAGGACCACAAATCTAAGTAAGCTAATTAGCAATGATCCCAAATTTATTGTTTAATCCATTTCATTTGTATATTGGACGAATTGCCACAGAGGAGTTGTTGGGAGCCAAACGAAAAGCATCTTTTTGCATAACAATGTGGATATATAAAAGAATTATGAGGTCAAGGGATAATCAGGAAAGTGGAGATTGGTCTGTGTGAGCATTGCATGATAGCTATAGCTTAACTATTAAACAAGAAGGAGATACTCCCTTGTTTTCCACACACTGTTTTCAGACATGAAATAGTATACAATTACTTGGTAGTTTGGAAATATTATATGTTAGGAAATTTTGATCTCCTTTGTATTGATTTTTTTGGTAAATTTGTGACAAAACATTCATGTTTTATTCTTTGATATGTAACACTTGTTATTGGGAGTTAAATCTATATGTTGCAGTATGACCACTGTACAAAAATAGAAGAAAAATAGTGCAGAAGTAAAAAATACTGTGACAATCACAAGACTGATCAATAGGTCTATTTCGTGTATCAATTTTAAATCACTTAGGGTTTGAGCAGCCATAGTTGATGCATAATTAATTTCAAAAATACAACAGCCTTGAAGTACATGCATCTAGAAAATGACTATGGAACTCTGCTTGACGATTCATTGATCCATTGAGAGCCTCACAAAAATCGTGAAGTTCATTCCTCATCTATAGCTTGAGTGGCGGATTCTCTAGTGACAAAAATCGGTGGTGGATTTCAACGACAAATAGGCACAAGTTAATGTTTGAGGATTCAGCGAGTGTGAGTTACTTCGGTAGGTTCAACTATGAGTTATAAGATCTCTTGTAACCAAACAATGTTCTTTAGTGCTTATTTTTCTGGCCATGGATAAGTTATATGGTTTTTACCTTTATTGATATTTTTCACGTAAAAATCGTATATCTTCTTTATTGTGTGGTTTGTGTGTTTGGTTGGTTAATTCGAATTAATTAGTGCAAATCAAATTGTATCTTTTCTTAAAAGGAACCCATTTTTTATTATATAATATTATTTAAAAATTGTTAATTCATTGGATAAACGTAGATGTACCGAGTTGAACTGTAAAAATGTTGAGATAGGCAAGAACTAGTCCTTCAGTGCCTTCAAATGAATTGAATCAACTAACACAAGAAGAAGGGTGTAAGAGTGGCTTACGGTGAATGCCGAACTAGTCCTTCGATGCCTTCAACTATCGTTTTTTGTCCATCTTATGTGTTATTTATTCGTTAAAAAAATCATTTAAACTATTTCTTAATTTTTCTTGCAGTTCAATGGGAAGAATATGTACACCAAAGTGGAATTTGTTGAAGTACGATTGAGTAGATTAAGATAGTTAAGTGAATTGTTATGCCTTTTTGTAATTTTGCAATTCTCTTTGAGAGCATTTTATATTGTTGCTTGAATTATTTATGTGATAGCTAGACTTCAACCACATGTTAATTTGTGTCAAGAGTAATATGAATTGTTATTTATGTTGGAATTGATTTGCTTGGGGTGCATGGAATATAAGAATTTGTGTGTAAATTTATGAATGAGTTTGAATAAGATACAAGTATGAATAGATTTCTTGAAAAAATTCAAAAATAAAAATAAAATTTTATTTTTTAAAATAAAAATTCTTTTGCCTACACAAACCAGCCATCAGCAAAAATATTTCAAAATTTCAAAAATTATTTTTTCCGACTCATATTTGCGTTGCCAAAGAGTACATTTATACCGACACATCATTGGTTGGCAAAAAGTGTTGCACTATTCCTATTTTTAATCACTTTTGCCAATGAACTATGGAATTACTGACGATTTTTTAACATTTTTTCCGACTAAAAATGTGTCGCTAAAGTCTTAATATTTGCCAACATGTACATTATTGTGTCGGTAAAAACTTTTTCCAACACCCCTATGCCGATGCATTTCCGACGCAATGGTTTTCCCGACAAAAAATTGTACCTACGCAATTAAACTTTTGTCGATAATTTTTATTGCGTGGGAAAAATTATTTTTTATTGTATTGATATAGGTAATTGATTTCCCCACACATGCCTTTTAACCATTAGCATTTTATTTATTTATTTATTTATTTTTGTCTTTATTCATTGAATTCACTCTTTATTCAGGTTTGTGTTTGAAAAGAGGAAGCCCTATAGATTTTGAACTCCGAACTTTGCTAAAAGAGGAAGGCCTCATAGGTCCGCTCAAGCGGGCTAGCACGGTAGTAGTCTCGGGCTAGAGACAGCTCGAGCGATCAGTAGTCCACTTAAGCGGGCTTGTATGCAGGAAGTCTTGGGCTAGTACTTGTTTGAGCGGTCAAGGGTCTGCTCGAACGGACCCGCCGCGAAACAAATTTTTAAGTTCGGCGGTTAGGGTTATATTTTAACGCTAGAGGCTTATTCTTTGTGTAAGTATTATACGTTTTAGCCTAGAGAGACTGTGAGAAAGTCAAGAACAATGTTTTTTTTGTAATCCTCCAATCAATATAGTGAAGTGTGATCTCGTAGACGTAGGCACGCCTTACCGAACCACATAAATCTTGTGTGTGATCATGTGATTACTTGTTTTCTTTCTTCTTCGTTATCATCCGCAGTTTGTGCATTAGTGATTGATTTTGGACAAAATTAATAATTGCGTTCTAATCCCCAACAACTAGTATCAGAGCTTGGTTCGGAGGTTGACAAATATACATGGCAGAAGAAAGAAGATCGACAGGAATCGAGAAGTTTGACAGTTCGAACTTCGAATATTAGAGGATGCAGATAGAAGACTATATGTATGAAAAGAAGCTACAATTGCTGCTCTTGGGATCCAAACCAAAGGGCATGAAGAATAAGGATTGGGCGTTACATGATAGGCATGTGCTGGGAGTTATTCAATTGACGTCATCCCGGTCAGTGGCGCACAACGTGATCAAAGAGAAAACTACAGAAGATATGATGGTGGCACTGCCAAGCATATACAAAACACCGTCTGCAAACAATAAGGTACATCTTATGAAGAAACTATTCAATCTTAAGATGGCTGAAGGTACACCTGTTGCACAACATCTAAACAAATTTAATACCGTTACACATCAGTTGTCTTCAGTAGAGATTAATTTTAACGATGAAGTTAGGGCCTTGATTGTGTTGGCTTGGCTACCAAATAGTTGGGAGGCTATGAGAACGGCAATGAGTAACTCTGCTGGTAGGAATAAAAAGAAGTATGGCAATGTCAGGGACTTGATTTTGAGCGAAGAAGTTCACAGAAGGGATTCGGGTTAGATATCAAATTCGGGGACGAATACTGGTACACCTTTGAATGTTGAAGCACAAAGCATAGGTAATGACAGGAATGAAAACAAGGGCAGGTCTAAGTCCAGAAGAGGCATAAGCAAGTACAGGTCGAGACGACAGCCTGAATACTGGGGTTGTGGCAAGACTGGCCACATTAAGAAGAACTATAGGGAGTAGAAGAAGAAGGCTAACGGTGAGTCAGCCAATGTTGTGATAGAAAATGTCCAGGATGTTTTACTCTTATTAGTGGACAGCCCTATTGATTCCTAGGTACTAGATTCAGAAGCCTC
The DNA here is from genome assembly GCA_034768845.1 of Heliamphora exappendiculata. Classification (NCBI taxonomy): domain Eukaryota; kingdom Viridiplantae; phylum Streptophyta; class Magnoliopsida; order Ericales; family Sarraceniaceae; genus Heliamphora; species Heliamphora exappendiculata. Next base: position 12,776 of record JAOTRH010438674.1, on the reverse strand, counting down.
CTTTCATACTACGGCACATCGAGATAGTATGAAAAATTATGTTATCGGTGACTTCAGCAAAGTACATTTGGCATATGGGGAGTCATTAGATATCATGGGTACAAGTGATGTCAGAATCGGAGTTCTAAACAGTTTAGTATGGAAGATACACAAGGTACGGCATGTACCTAAATTAATGAGAAATTTGATTTCTGTTGAATAGTTAGATGTTGATGGTCATTTAGTGACCTTTGTTGGGGCACATGAAAAGTCACCAAATGAGTTATGGTAGTGGCTCGATGAACGAAGACAGGTAGCCGGTATATGACCACAAGTACAAGGGATATAGTGGCACTAGCAGACAGTGGTTCAGACACAAGTTTGTGGCATCAGAGGCTGGGACACATGAGCAAGAAAAGAATGAAAAGTCTGCAGTCAAAGGGCAAGTTGTCAGGTTTGAAGTCTGTAGAATTTGATTTGTGTGAGGGTTGCATCTTCGAGAAGTAGAGAAAAGTCAGCTTTCTGAAATGCGGCAGGATACAAAAGCCAGACAAGCTAGAGTTGGTACACACAAATCCGTGGGGTCCTTCCCCAATTGTATCTCTTGAAGGCTCGCGGTATTATATGATATTCATTGACAACTCTAGCAGCAAGGTATGGGTTTATTTTTTGAGAAATAAATCTGATGTGTTTGAAGTTTTCAAGAAGTGGAAAGCATTGGTGGAGATTGAAATCGGGTTGAACCTGAAGTATCTGAGGTTAAATAATGGAGGTGAATATACAAACTGGAGATTCAAGGAGTTCTGCACATCTAGTGAAATCAGATGGGAGAAGACAATTCTAGAGACGCCACAGCAGAATGGCGTGGCTGAGCGGATGAACAGCACACTAAATAAGAAAGCCAGAAGCATGAGACTACATTCTAGGTTACTCGAGTCCTTTTGGGTTGATGTAGTGAACACAGCAGCCTGTCTTCTGAATTGAGGACCGTCCGTGTCGTTGGGTTTCAAAATTCTAGATGAGGTATGGAGTGGAAATAAGGTGGAACTATCCTTTCTGAAAGTCTTTGATTGCACGTCATATGTTCATATTAATTCTGATGCTAGAAGTAAATTGCAACCAAAGTCCAAAGTCTGTTATTTTATTGGATATGGTGATGATGAGTTTGGCTACTGATTTTGGGATGACAAAAATCGAAAGACCATCAGAAGCAGGAATGTGGTGTTTAATGAGCAGGTGTTGTACAAAGAAAAGTCAAAGGCTGTGATAGATAGTGCGTTGCTGGAGACGACGAAATTCGAGTTCATTAACTTGGATGACATTTCTAAGGGAGCCAAACAGAGCGGGGATAAGAAAGATAAAGAGAACATAAACCCACAAGTGGAACACAATGCACCAGTGATAGCAGTCAAGAGGTCTTCCAGGAGCATCAGACTGCCACAGCGGTTTTCACCGTCCCCGTTCTACATGCTGCTCACTGACAATGGTGAGCCAGAGAGTTATGGAGAAGCCTTGCAGACTGAGTGTTTGATGAAGTGGGAGTTAACAATGAAGGATGAGATAGATTCCTTGCTGACAAACTAGACATGGGAGCTGGAAAGATTGCCAGCTAGCAAGAAGGCGCTGCACAACAAATGAATTTATAGAATGAAGGAAGAACATGATGGTAGCAGGTGCTACAAGGCACTATTAGTTGTCAAGGAATTTCAGGATAAGGAAGGAGTTGACTTCACTGAAATCTTCTTTCCGGTGTGAAGTTGACAACAATCAGAATAGTGCTGAGAATTATTGCTGCAGATGATCTGTTTCTAGAGAAATTGAATGTGAAGATTGCGTTTCTTCATGGTGAGTTAGAAAAAGACATATATATGCTCCAGTCTGAGGGATTTGCAGTGAAAGGCAAGGAAGACATGATCTGCAAATTGAAGAAGAGCTTGTATGGTTTGAAACTAGCTCCAATGCAGTGGTACAAGAAGTTTGATAGCTTCATGCAAAGTACTGGGTATACCAGGCTAGAGGCAGATCATTGCTGTTATGTCAAAAATTTTGACAGCTCATATATCATTCTGCTACTGTACGTAGATGATATGCTCGTTACCAGGTCGTACATCAAGGAGATCAACAAGCTGAAAAAGCAACTTTCAAAGTAATTTTTCATGAAGGATTTAGGAGCCGCCAAGCAAATCCTTAGGATGAGGATAGTCAGAGACAGAGTCGTAAGGACCGTGAGACTATCCCAGGAAAAGTATGTGAAGAAGAGACTAAGTAGGTTCAACATAAATGGTGTAAAACCTGTCAGTACGCCTTTAGCTAGCCATTTTAGGCTAACAAATGATTAATCTCTGAAGACAGAACAGGAGCAGGAGCACATGGGTAAAGTCCCGTATGCATCGGCTATCGGTAGCCTGATGTATGCTATAGTCTGTACCAGACTAGATATCGCATATGTAGTGGGAGTAGTCGGCAGATACATGAGAAATCTAGGGAAGCAACATTTCGATGCTATCAAATGGATTCTGAAATATTTTAAGAAGACTATAGATACATCCTTATGTTTAACGAGGATAGGACTGAAGCTGCAGGACTATGCGAATGCTAACTTAACCGGTGATATTGATAGTAGGAAAAGCGCTGCTGGGTTTGTCTACACTTTGGGTGGCACAACAGTGAGTTAGGCTTCAAAGCTATAGAAGATTGTGGCGTTTTCTACTACAGAGGCAAAGTATGTTGTAGTGACAGAGGCTGAAAAAGAGATGGTGTAGTTACAGGGTGTAATGGCTGAGTTGGACAAGCAGATTGACAGAGGTACACTTTTTAGTGACAGTTAGAGTGTCATTTTTCTCGTCAAAAATTTGGCATTCCACTCAAGAACGAAGCAGATACAGCAGTTGTATCACTTTATTTGCTCTCTACTGGACAACGGTCAGTTGCATCTTGAGAAAATTAGCAGGGCAAAAAATTCAGCTGGCATATTGACGAAAGGTGTCAACGCTAATAAACTGAAGTTGTGCTCGACTTCAGTTGGTTTTCAGGGTTAGAAGGCAGAAGATGAGTCACACAAGGTTGTTTGAGTTTGATGGTTGATTCAAGGCAGTTGGTATCGTATTGGGGTTTTCTCAAGACTTGGAGTGATTTTACTTCAAGTGAGAGAATTGCTAAGGGGTGAAGAAAAATCACAGTTCTGGATTGATCATTCGAGCGGCCATAGGTCCGCTCGAGTGAGCTAGCACGGTGGTAGTCTTGAGCTAGGGACTGCTCAAGCGATTAGTAGTCCTCTCAAGCGGGCTTGTATGCAGGAAGTCTCGGGCTAGTGCGCGCTTGAGCAGTCAAGGGTCCGCTTGAGCGGACCCATCGCGAAACAGTTTTTAAGTGCAGCGGCTAGAGTTATGTTTTAATGCTAGAGACTTGTTCTTTGCATGCGTATTGTACATTTTAGCTTAGAGAGACTGTGCGAAAGTCAAGAACAATATCACTCTTTGTAATCCTTCAATAAATATAGTGAAGTGTGATCATGTAGACGTAGGCACGCCTTGTTAAACCACGAAAATCTTGTGTGTGATCGTGTGATTATTTGATTTCTTTCTTTTTCGCTATTATTCCACAGTTTGTGCATTCGTGATTGATCTTGGACGGGATTAATAATTGTGTTCAAATCCCCAACATCATTGTCTTTTCTAATTGCACAATTATGCGACTTTCAATTTGTTTTTGAGAAATTGTGATTTTAGAAGGAAATATAATAAACATTGAGTTTAAGAAAATCATACAAGTTAAGGACAGGTGATTTTATTGACATTTTAAAAATATCACTCTACGCCTAGAAAAAAAATTCTTACAATACACCTCTTCAATATTCAATCCTAACCATATATATCCACAATTTGTCGCCCATCATTGCCATAACAACCACCATTTGTCCAACACCGATCATCATCAACCAATGCCACTAACCACAATCGAAGCCTCCCTCACTCTCCATAGACCTCTTGACACCTCTGTCTTCCCTGAGATTTCCCAACACTTTCATCGTGCCAACACCGTAGCCACCTTCCTCTCCCACCTCGAGCTTCATCTCCTTCTTTTCCCTCACTTGTTGCTCTCTATTATTTCTATGCTATGCGAGCAATTACTCTGTGCTCTAATAACATAATATATAACGTGGTGTTTAAAGTCTTTGAGAGTCACTGATTACAAAAAATGGCCTGATTAATTGTGACTATCTCCTGTTTAGTACTTGAAAATAAATGACAAGTTTATAAGTTGACTTAAACCCCGAGTGTAACTAACTTAAAAATTAATTTTTTTACTTGTTTGCAATATTAGTGAAAAAACTAGTTTTTAGGCTTGCTTTTTCAAAATTAATTATTTAGATTTAAAAAATTAGCATTTTTAATGTTTGTTCAAATTAAATAATTTGCTCTTCTATATAGTTGAAATAATAATTATAGGTAGTAAATAAATTATAAATGAGAAGTAATTATTATATTTGAAAAGTGATGAAAGTTTGAATATAATATTTTAAAAATTATTATTTTGATTTAATTTTTTAATTTTTTAATTTTTTTGCCAAACGAATTATATTAGTTTTTTTTTTACATTTTTAGCAAAAAAAAAACTTTAGTAACCAATTAAAACCTTAAAAATCACACATAAAATATCATGTATCATACAATATTTAAATATGATTAATAAATATAATTACGATAATATGATTTTAATAAAATTACTCCTAACTCCAAAATGAAGGGAATTTTCAAAAAGTTTAAAATACCCGGCAAATATGCGTTTGAACCACCCATTAATTTTTTCCTGCAGTCCTCCAACAAACAAGTAATGGTAGTTATTACTCTGAGTCTGATGCAAATTTATTTTAAAGGACATCCTCTCCAACGAACTCCACTGACGTCAAATCACCGTTACACGGATGCATATTTATATTTTTTCAGAGGTCAGAACCCAGAGCAACGGAATTCGGGGATAGTGCAGCCAGTCTAGGCGCTGCGAGTGTGCTGTGCTTTGTTTAGGGTATAATTTGAAAATATATTTTTTATAATAATTAAATTTATTCATTACATATAAATTATCGAGTTTGTTATTTGTGTAAAAATTTAGATTGAATTTGATACTTATAATTAAATAATTAAGTTAAATATTTTATTTAATTACTTAATTATAAATATTAAATTAATTTAAAATTTTATATAAATAATAAACTCACCAAATTTTACGTAATAAACGAATTTAATTATAAACACATATTCACAAACTAACCTCAAACAAAACACAGCATGCTTGCAGCACCTAAGGGGGCAGCACGATCCCTGAATCCAAAGCAACAAAGCTAAACATAACAACCCTAAAAAAGATATACATTTAAAATAATTGCAAAAAATACATTTAAAATAATTGCGAATGGTATGGACCAATTAATTTGTATATTCTCTTTTAATCATATGATTCAAAATCTGCACTCATAATTTTTTGTTTTATATATTTTACTATATTTGAGCTAGTTTATGTGGTTTGAACTAATTTATGCTCACATAAATTAATTTTTAAAAGATTAATCACATTGTTCACTAGTAAAGAATTTAATTAAAATCGAAATAAGATTTTGTATAAATTAAAAATGTCCATGAATCGGGTTGATTGGGTTGACCTCTAACCTATTACACGTGTATTCGGTTTTTAATTTTGTTATCCGCAATCGACTTATGAGTTTAACAATTTCGGACTTATGGGTTTGACGGATTTATAAATTGGTGCGGTTTGATTTACCAGTTTAAACTTGTCTATTTTAAATTTTTTTTGTTAAGATCGTTTTATTTTTTAGCCAATTATAATATTTTTTTAATTAAAAAATTATTTTTAATATATTTAAAACTCAAAAGACCGTGAATTTATTAATTAAACTACATCCACCCAAATTACATAGTTTCTACATAAAAAAATATTAAAATAATAAATAAATTAATCTTATAATAAAAGTAAAAGTCCTAAAATTAAATAATTATTGGTCGAGTTGAGTTCAACGGGTAGCCACACGCAAACTCATAACTCGATCATCATCCAAGAAAAAGAGTTTGACGGACCAACCACATAATAGGCAAAATTATTTATTGTCACGTTGGTTAGATTGGGTTGGACAGTTTAAACGAATCGATTCAATCCATTAACACTCTTAGTATAAACGTCCTAAAAAATTAATAATATTTAAAATATTTCAAACTTAAGACTAAGGAAAGAGCAAGCATACCCCATCCTTGCTAGGCCAACTCTTGGGATTAACATATACTATTTTTGCACACTCATTTATACGAGTTTTAAAACATTGTGTGTAAGCATTTTAATGCATGAGGTGAGTGTTCAAAAAAATTGTGTTGATTTAGAATCACTCCATTTATCGATGTGTTCTCTTTTTATTTTTATTTATGCAACTTCATAATGGTCCCGTTTAGGTAAATAGTTTATTGGCTTATTTGACTTATAAGCAGCTAAATAAGTAATTTCGTTTAATTTGCGAAATAAGCAAAATTTAGGTCAATAAGCAAATAAGCCAATAAGCCAAATAAGTAACCTTTAAGCAAGATTTAAATCAAATATTATTGCTTATTTAAACAAATAAGAAAAAATAAGCCAAATAAGCAAATAAGTCACTTAAAAATCAAGATAGCCAAACGAACTTGTTTATTTATGTTTTTACTTATTTCACAATAAGTAAATAGTCAAATAAATTATTTACCCAAATTGAGCCAATATTATGATTTTATGTATAAAAAATGAACAAATGCAAGAGTAATATTGTAAATGTACATGAATAAAGAAAGGAAAAAGTGCATATAGTACTTAAATGGGAAGCGCAAATCGCTACCTATTTTATTTTGTTTATTATTATTTTTAATAAAAAAGAATTAAATTATTATATTTTTTTCGACTTCTTTCATCCATAGGAGCCAAAAAGTAAATAAGTTTTTTCATCAACATATGAAAAAATTTTAAAAAATAAAAATAAATAAAAATATGCCAATAAGTAATATTTTATGTTAGCTATTTTTGTTTTTAGGAAACTTTTTTATGCATTAATGTAATAATATTTTATGGTAATTTATGCATTAATTTATGTCATTTCTCATATCATCTTCAATATGTCATTCGCGTTATATTCTTAATATATACTATAATAACGTTGACAAAGTAATTCAATTTTTCAAATCATACATAGTAGAAAAATAATTGAGTCATTATTACGGTATTTTCGCAACAAAAAATCATGCAAAGACACTTTTAAAAATGTTCACACTAAGTTTTAATTTTTAAAATATTGCATCGTATATTCATTATTTATTCTATTAAAATATTTTATTAGGTAGAAAAGATGAAAAATTATTTCGGCATACATGAAAATGTTGGAATCTATGAATTCATTAACTATTGAATTCCAGAATTGAATTGGTCATTCAATTGCAATTGAATTGGTCATTCAATTGCCAATTGAATCCTAGAAATCAATAGCCATGAGTGGCTATTGATCTCCTTGACTATTGATCTGGCTATTGATCACCCTGGCTATTAATCTCCCTTCCATGATGGATGGCTATATATACTGTCATCCCACAGGGGAAGAAAGAGACGAAACAGAGCAGAGAAGGGGAGCAACAGACGAAAAAGCAACAGATCGAAGGTGAGAAAGGGGAGATACAGTTCTCAGGTTATAGTGCAAGCTGCAAGAGAGAAAAAGACAGACGGAGTACGTTCGTAGCCGATTCTTAGTGGTGTTCCAACGATCGTGGAGCCATTTTATCCTGGGAGAGTGACGCCGGTGGAATACCTACAACACCCTCGGTAGGCGGCGAATCATTCTTAAAGAAACTGCGATTGCAGGACTCGATTTGCAAGTTCTATTCATGTTGTTTCTGTCATTTTATTTTTCTGTAATTTTAAATTATTGTAATTGTTAAAAGTTAATAAAAATATATTTTCTGGATCACCGAGCATATATATATTTATGGTGTTGGATTATCTCCCAACAATGAAAAATCACCTGTCTATAAAAGAAAGTGACTCTCAACTAAGGTCATTTCTTTAAGAGAATATGATACTTTATATGTTTATTTTTTCTAATAAATTTAGAGGGATCAATTTGTCAAACATTTTCAAAAATTTGCATATATCACAAATGTTTTATTTTTTCTTCCAAATTCAGTGAGATCAATTGAATCCACTGAAGTGTATGTGGCTACGCCTATGCCCCGACTAGAATAGATTTTTTTCATATCAATTAAGAAGTGGGGTGAAAACAATTTTTTTTTTCTCTGTTTATCCCGCCAGTAACCGATTATGTTAATTAAGTATATTGTTTATGTATAAATATATAATTATTATTTCTTACATAATTATAAGATTAAGAAAAAAACTTACTCTCATTTTTTTACTTCTATTTTTAATTCTCATCATCAGTCACTAATCATTGTAACGTAAAATGTGATATCATTTCTTATTCCCATTAATACCATCTATTTTTCTCCAATTTTCTTTGCTCTTCCCTACCTCGATAAAATATTCTGTTAAAATCGAATTTAATAATTTTATTTTTAATAAACTTTGGACCAAAATAAATGTGAGTCCCATTCACCTTTTGAGTTGATTTCGGGGTATTATGCGTTCTCCTATGTGAGAAGATGAACGACGTCTATTCATTTATTCAAATTCGATAAGAGGTGAATGAGAAATCGATATTCAAAATCGTCGCTTGAACATAAATTTTATTAGGTTTAATGAAAGTGTGAAACTTTAATCCCACATTGGAAGTTCTTGAGTAACTTAGTGGGTATATATAAGTTAGAGTTGGACTAAGGGGAGGGTCCCTTGGGGGTACCTATTTTTGTGGACGGGAGATGACCTACCTAACGGTGAGTTTGACCAATTTCACGCACGCGTGCGCCACCGTCTGTTCGACCGGTTGGGTCGTGGGTCGTAGGTCGATCCGAGTAGCTGATATATTTTTAGAGAAAATTTATTAAAATTTTTATTCAAATAAATTTTTTAAAAATTATATTTAAATTTCAATTACCGTTAACCCAACATATCAAAACCTAACAGTCAAATTTTCAGAATAGAGCGCTCACGTGCAGAAACAAGACCAAAATAGGGCCCTCGCGAGAAGCTCGAGCGCCCCCTTCTAGCGTTGAGCGCTTGTTTAGCACTCGAGTGCCAGAGACCCCCCTAACTCCATAATAGGACGCTTGCGGAGTACTTGAACGCTAACGATAAAAAGTTACACTAGTTCTGAACAAGTATGTGACTTTTTGGAAAGTCATTTAATGGCTATTTAAACACTTCATTTCTACACGAATTTGGCATCCTATTTCCTTCCTACATTACATACAAAGTGTGTTAAAGTTCAAAGAGTCGAAAAGTAGAAATACTTGAAAGTTCACTGTACCCGTAGATTAGAATACTTCTTCTCCGAGTGTGATCGTTGTATCATGATATATTGACGTCTGTAAAATCTGTTAGCACCTGTATGGGGACAAATCTACCTTAAGAAAATAGCGTCCAACGCTACCTCAGTCTTCTGCTTTATTCTGATTTTTTCGACTGTTCGTAAGAATCTATTTACAATTCTTTATTTTTAGTTTTCTATTTAGTTGTTATAGTAAAGTATTGAATTTTTATTTGTTTTCAATTCTTTTTGGCCAACATATTCGAATGAAATGAGAAGATTCAAATAATTTGAAAACATGAGAAATAAAAAATAAAAGGGGATGAGGCATGGAAGAATGAAGAGGAGATCAGAGAGTTTGAGAAGAAAGTTTTAGAATTTTAAATTAATATTTAAAAGATTTTGAATATGGGAGAATGGAAGAGTAGGAGAAAAATTATTTTTTTTAAAAAGGTTTAGAGTGAATACATAATTGACAATGAAAATTAAAAAAAAAAAGTTAGGCTCTATTAATTCACACTTTTTTAAAGAAAATATGGGGTGTGATAACAAAATGTACGTTGCATTTAGAATAATTTTTTATATACTTTTTTTTAATTTGTGAATTTTTTATTAACGTTAATTCAAATGGGTATATTTTTTTAATTTCTGTCATCAAGAAAAATTTAAAAAGTAAAAATTTCTAATTAAAAACTAAAATTGAAAATCCAATAAGATGAGAAAAGTTACTATTTTAAAGCTTTTATAAGAATATTTTAAATCTTTACTGAACTTTTTAAATCTTAACTAAAACAGTTATACTTGTTAGATTTGTTTTATTATGATAAATTAAAAAGAAAAAAAATACAAACCAACACATAAAAAAGTTAAGAAAAAATGAAAAGTCACATTAAAAATGCCAAATATAAAACTAAAAGCAAATTTTTAATGAATCAAACACTAATTGAGCTTGACCACATTAATTCTCCAACAGTTTGGTAGTGATTTAAGGAAGGAGGGCAAATTAAGGCAATGTTTCCTAAAATGCTTAGAAGTTTTTTATTTTATTTTTTAGTCCCAAAAAATTCAAATTGTAGAAAAGTTAAATTGTTTTGACTAATAAGTTTTTAAGGTGAAGAGTTTTTGTAGCTTAGTGGTTCATAACTTCACTATAAGCTTTTCACTCGGTTTTTAGTCATTCGAGTCCCCCATCTCCCCTCCCGCTACTTCGGTACTCTTGATTAAAAAAAAGCTTTTTTAAGGTTAGCTTTTGTAATACTTTTTTTTTAGAACCCTTTCAAATTAATCTTTTTTTATTTTTTCAATTTTTTAAATGTCCAACTAAAGTATTCAAATAAGTTTTTTGAAATTTTAAACTAAAGGAAAAATAAAGCTGCGTAGTCTGCACCAGCCAGCCTTCAAAAGCACTGTTTGATTTTTCTTTTTTCCTTTTTCCTATTTCCTTTATACCGACATGAATTACAAATTGGTCATATTTAGGATAATTGTTTATTTGTTTATTTAATATTGTATATTTTTATTTTTAATAAATGTTTTTTATCTTTTACTTAAATTATTATACTTTTATATTCTTCTCATCGAAAAATAAACAATTTTGATCAAAATATAAAAAAATTCAAAAAAGACAAAAAATAAACTAAAATAAGCCAATAAACCAAATCTTATGTTGCTCATTTTTGTTTTTAGTAGATTTTTTTTATTTTTTAATTAATTTTTTTTACCTTTTGAGTTTATCTCATCTAGATAATTCAAAAAAATAAAAAAAAATTAGTTGAGAATTGAAAAAAAATACATAAAATATAAAAATAAACAAAATTCGTGACATTTAACCCAAACATGAGCATTATCATAAAAAATAATTTTAACTATTTATATATACTTCATGCTAACCACTACCCACTAGGCAATAAATAGTAATAAATTCTAACCGATAAAAATTTGGCTTTTACCAATCAGAATTTAACTCTTAGACCCCGTTTGGTAATGGTTATGTTTATTATTTTTTATTTTTGTTTTTAATTTTTATAAACTGTAAGTAAAAATATATTTGATAATTATTTTTATTCTCAAAAATATATAAACAGTTTTCAAACTTTACTAAATTCTTGTAAATAGAAAAAATGTATTTTTACTTGTTTTGTAAATAAATTTTTATTCTTTTTTTTCTTCACCACTTCCGGTCATTACCTCCGACCTCTGCCTTTAACCACTTCCTCCGATCATCGTCTCTGACCACCTCTTCAATCGCCGCCTCATACCGCTCTATCTGATCACCACCTTTGACCACCGCCTTCAAGCCCTCCACCACCCCCTCGCTCTCAATCACCTCTTTTAGCCACCACTTCTGATTACTATATTTGGCTCACTACTTCTACTCACTATCGCTACCTCTTATTATGATCATCAGTTAACATTTCCAATTACTACTTTCTACTACTACTTTTTAAATATTTATATGTCAAACATATTTTTATTATTATTATTTTTATAAAAATAAATAAATAAATATTTTTTATATATTATAAACAAAAATAAAAACTATAAACATTACTAAATGGAACCTTAATAATCAAAGTTCAATTATTCACCGCTTGTTAAGTCTTGATTAGTGTTTTCCTTTATATATACACCATTCATCAAATTTGTATTTTTCATATTCAGTTATGTTAGAACCACCATAAAAATAAATTATCTACCAATTAAAGAATTCAAATTCTTAATAGAAATTCTTTATTAAAAAATGATATAAATTTTAACTTCTTTTCAACTTTCTAGCGGTTCTGAAAAAATTTGAATTCGTGAATATCCAGAATCAAGCCCAAGGTCGATTATTTCAAATTTTCTTAGAGCAATTGAAAATTTATTCGGCCATTAACTTCTGGACCCAAAATTATTTAATTTGTGTGCAAAATTACTTGGACACCTGATGAAAAAACCAAAACTTAGAGCAGCTCCAACGGTCTCGCCGTTTTACGCTCTTTTGCTACTTTGACGAGAGAGAGAGAGAGAGAGAGAGAGAGAGAGAGAGAGACAGACAGAAATGATGCTCCAACGGGCTTGCCATCACAATCGCCATTTTAGCTTTGATGGGGATGATTCGCCATTTGTGGCGAGCAGTTAAAAATTTTGGCGAGGCAACAATGGTAAAAAATAAAGAAGCCGATTGAAGAAATTAAAGAGCAACAGATAAAAAAATGGTGCTTGATGCTCGTCGCCGATCGAAGCTCAGAGCTCAAAGCTCGTCGCCGATCGAACATCGCTTATGGGGATTGATGAGAAATTTGTGTGAGATTCGGAAATTGCTTAATCTTTATCTCCCAAATTGCTTGCTCTGTTGCTCAAATGGATATATATA
>JAOTRH010438663.1:0-33534 GCA_034768845.1 Heliamphora exappendiculata | reverse complement strand
AAATTGGACTGGTTGATATAGAGAGATGTAAGGGTTACAGGAATGTGCTTGGGATTAGTAAGGCAGGCTGGACTTAAAAAGTTATTGGGTTTAGTAAGGCAGGCTGGACTTAAAACGTTTTTGGGTTTGGTTCATTTGGGATGGGTTTTAAGATAGAAAGAGTAATGGGCTGGTATTGAACTGGGCCAATTCAAAAGGGTTTGGGTTTAGTCATGTAGGCTGGTTTTAAAAGGAAATAATGGGCTGGGCAAGTCTCAGGCTCTCAAGGCATTAAAAAAATGCTGGAATGGGTAGGGTCGGGTCGGGTCGAGGGGTGAAGCTACTTGGAGCTTCTTCTTCTTCAATTGGGCAACACGTGCTCCTAGGGTTTGTCTGAGGTTTTCTAGTGGTGTCGGTGCAAGATGACGACGACAACGTGAGATGGCGACGGTGCAAGGCTGTTTGCCGACCGGTGACAGCGACTAATAGTGGCATTTGGTGGTGGAGAGGACGTTGAGGAAGGAGGAGAGGGGCGGCAGCGGTAAGGCGACGACGAGGGAGAGGTAGTGGCTGGTTTTTGAGTTGTAGGTCCTAGGGTTTTGGGGGGTTTTCGTTAGAGCTAGGGTTTGAGAGGCAGCGACTAGGGTTTTAACGGGGGCAAGGGGAAGGTCAACAAGGATGGTGATAGTGGTGACTTTAGAGGTTGTCGGCGCCGGTGGTGGTGACAAGGTTGGAGACGACAATTGGTGGTGGCGGCGCGAGGTGTCGATGGTTGACGATTGGCGCCAATGTAGGAAGAATAGTAGTAGGAGCTTCTTTGGCTGTAGAGAGGAGTCGAAGAAGAATAAAGGGATGTGGAATCTCGAGTCTAAGTTTTGACACCAATTTATGCAAAACGTAAATAGGTGAGAATGGTGGATTGGTAGCACACAAGGGTCGAAACCCTAAATCAAGACCACTGTCTTAAAACTCAACTCTTTATTAATTCAACTCTGCTTAGTATATATTTGAGTATCTTATTTATAGACTTAGAACCTGACTCTAAAAAGGAATCAAAATCCTAACCAACAAGGAAATAAAAATTACACCTTAATTAAAAAGATAAGTAGAATCCTAATGATAAAAATTAACTTAAATAAATTCGATAACTACCAACGATAATTATTAGACGAAAAAGGTTTATTGACTCGTATCGGGTCATTGGGCTTAGCCCGAGCCTTTCAAATAGGATAACGGCTTTCAATCCATTCAACGGTTACACCGTCAAAAGTTTTTCCTTCTTAAGATGTATACCTGAAATTGTGGTTAAAACTATTTCTTTTTATGTTACGAAGATATTCTTTCTTCAATTCTAATTTTTCTCGATTCAACATGCATGAATGACAACCCTTCTCTGAGAAGCTTCTAATGGGGCATTTTGTGGACTACATACTTACTTCAGTGGTTGTCTTTCTATGCTTTTCTTGTGGAGTACTATCATATTTTGAGCTCAAGAATGTTTATCCTTGTTGAACATAATTGTGCCTCATACTATCTTGTTTCCTTGTGAATTTGTATCCTATTGGGAATGTACGACACCTTTATAGATAAAAAGTTAGATACATAACTGTAGCCATGAGTTGGAAGCCTATCCTCACTTCACAAGTTACCATAAACAAGGTCAACAATATCAGGGGTCTGGAAGAATTGTGGTGGCATTTTATGGTGTTCATGGATACATTGGAGAACACTCCATGACATCTAGTTGCATTATAAACATATAGATCAAGGACCAAAATTTAATTTTTCTTCCCTTGAAATGGCCAAAATGTTTCATTTTTGAGGAAGCCAAAACGAAGCATTACTGGAATGTTGAAACTCCAATGTTTTTATTGAAACATAGTGAAATGGAACAAAACACATTGACTCACTTCGGAACATACCAAAATATTGAGTTGTTTCAATATTTATTAGAAATATTCGACACTGTTCAATTCTATTTGTCTCTTTTAGTTATGAGAGAGAGAGAGAGAGAGAGAGAGAGAGAGAGAGAGAGATGATAACAAAAAAAATTTAAATTTATTAGAGAATTTGAGAAATTAGAGAGTAGAAGAAGAGAGATATATAAAAAGATAAACAAGCATGATTCTATCTGTTGTCTTTTTCTGTTACCGCAAACTATTTTTTTATAAAGACTGTTATCAACATTTTTTGTTTCCTTCTAATCCTTACTAGTAAGTAATTGTATTTTTCTTATATTTGTTTCCTTTTGATTCCTGCATGGCTTTATGTGGCAATGAAATATTTGTACTTAACATTCTAAATATTTAGTAGTCGCATTTCTTCAATTCTAATGTATTTTTCTATATTCTAATACTCTACAATAAATGCATAGCTAGTCTTAGAAACACACATAAATATACTTCAATTTATGTTTTCAAATTTTCCTCGTGTTTCCGTTTAGTTGGTTTGTTGTCTTTTTATTTCTTTTCTTTAAATTTATGTGATTTTTCATTCGATAATGTGGGAAGTCCTATCCCTTCACTTTTGTGGCTAAATTTACATGTGGGACTTCCAGGCAATCTCCTTTTCAAACTTATATGCCCCCGAGCATCTGATTATTAATGTGAAAGATGCAGAGAAATGGGAAAGTTTTATTGAGAATGCAGGTATAGTGCTTTTTGAGCTATCTTATTCTCTTTATTCAGTCTAGTTATCTTCTCTCTAGCTATTTTTCCATTTGAATTTGAATTGATTTTGAGTGTGTGATGTTACTTTGAATCCCATCCTTTCTTTAGCTTAGGGCCTGATGAGGAAGTGACGACATAAATTGTGCTGCTAGACTTCCCGGCATAGAATTTTCACACTCGTAGTAGCCCACTGTTCTGCGAGTAATCTCTCTCTGTTTCCCAATATAAAATCGGAAATTTCAAGTGTTACATGGGATTTCTCTGCTGACTACAGTTTCATTTGGTATTTGGCTAGAACAAGAGACAAAAGTTCTGTACTGAACTTCAATTTCTTCATCTTGCAATTTATGGATTCATGAAATCTGCAGTGAAACGCTAAGGTCCCATTTGGAACTGTTTTCCGAAAACAGTTTTCAGAGAATTATGCTTTGAAAATTTTGAAATTTTGTTTGGTAGCAATTTTCGAAAAAGTATGTTAAAAAAAACAAAAAAAACTGAGTTAAAAATTAAGGTTTTTTGAAAACAAGAAAATGACGTTTTCTGTTTTTTTGATTCGTTTTTCATGAGACAAAATGAAAACACATAGCTACCGTTCGAAGTCGTCGTTTGAATTCGTCGTCGCCGTCGCGAGCTTTCTTCGCCGTCGAAGTCGCTGTCGTCGTTGTGAGCTTTCTTCGCCGTCAAAGGTATCGTCGTCGTCGCGACGTGTATACTGTTCGAAGTCGTCGTTGTCGTCGTCAGCTAGGGTTTCAACTTTCGCCGCCGCCATCGTCGAGCATCCACTATCGTCGCCGGCCTGTCATCGTCGTCGTCGAGCTACCACCATCGCCGCCGTCGTCGCGATTATCAGACCCAAACCCAGAGCTCGCCGAGCTACCACCGTCGCCGCCGTCGTCGCGAATAGGTTTTCTGGTACTCGCCGACGACGGCGCGAGCTCTGGGTTTGGGTGTAGCCGGCGTTAGGGTTTGGAGGGTTTGGATTTGAGTTTAGGTTTCTAAAAATAGTACACAAAATGTAATTTTTTTTTTCAAAATATTAGAAAATAATTTTTAAATTTATTTTTCAAAAACAATTTTCAAATTATAATTTTAGAGAACACAACCAAGCGGATCCTAAGAGTCTACAAAATACACGTTCAACTAATGATTGCTAGTTTCGTTGTCCCGTCCACTCCCAAATCACACAGCCCAATTTTGGAATCACTTAGGAGTGTCGGGCACGATTTCTGTATTTTTTTTTTCACTGATAAATGTTCCTATCCCTTTGCAGGCTCTGTTTTTTTAGGGCAGTGGACTCCCGAGAGCGTAGGAGATTATGCAAGTGGGACTAACCATGTCCTGCCAACTTATGGTTATGCACGGATGTATGGTGGGGTGTCATTAGACTCCTTCCTTAAGCACATAACTGTGCAGTCATTGACAGAGGAAGGTTTGATGAACCTTGGCCCATATGTGGCTACCATGGCTGAGGTCGAGGGGCTTGAAGCCCACAAAAGAGCCGTAACCTTTAGACTTCGGGACATTGAAGCCAAACAGATCTCACAAACGAGGTAACATCCATTGGCCAACCCACTGTCATCTGATTTCTTTGCATTTTTTGTGACGGCGCTTTTGACCAACTTTTCCTTATTTGTTTTATTTGGGATCAGGGCATTAGATTTAAAGGAAAACATTAGTCCTAGTGTTGGAAGAGTTTCATATCCTTGAAGTTCTGAGTTATAATGTTATGTTTGGGATTTGACGATTGCATGTTTTGACTAGTAAGCGAAAGTATACTAGTGTTTTGGTTTGGAGGGTAGTATTGGAGAGCTACTGTAAGAATAATGAGCTCCCTATGCCTTTTGATTTATCTTTGCTAAGTGACAATTAATTAGGGTATGTTTAATTAATTGGATTACATATTCTACGGAATTATATTTTGTTTATTTAAATGCAGCAAGTGATAGAAAAATTATGTATCAATTGGATAATTATCTCACAAAATGTGTGATATATAATATTTAAGAAAACATAGTATTAAAAATACCCTTGCGCGATGTTTGAAGTTAGGGATGAGGGCCGGATTGGATTAGTAGTCTAGACAAAATTTTATCCCATGTTTGTTTAGCTTTTTTGTGTTCGGATTAATTATCTCGATTTGTCTCCCGTTCCTTTATACGAGCGATAAATAGTGAGAGGGAGAGTGTAGGCTAAATAATCCAAAGATTAGATAAGAGAAGAGATTAAATAACAATTTTACCCTCTAATCTTACTTTTACAACATTAGAGAGAAGGGATTAAATAACAAATTTTCCCTTTAATCTTACTTTTGCAACATTTTTAGGTTTTTTTTTGTTGACTTTTTCTTATATATTTATTTGCGTGTTCTTAGCGTGTCTCTTGATAATTATTAGTGAATTTTTTGGTTCTATTTTTAAAAAAAATTCCTTTTCAATATTTACTTTTATAAAATGTTTTTTTTGTTTAATTTTTTTACCTGGGTTAATTAGGATTAAGTTGTAATATCAAATTTTACTTTGTAACATTATTAGTGACTTTTTTCCTTATATTTTTTCGTCTATGCAATTATCCATTTTTAATGTTTTGGTCTTATTTGAACTTTTTAGTTTTTGGCATTATTTGATTGTTTCAATTGTGTTTGCTAAATATTCAACATCTTTCATTTATGATGGATTAGGTTGAAGAATAATCTATCATATAAGGGTCTTTTTTGCCACACGGAAATGCTACTATTCACAAATTTTTTGACCGAACAGAACAAAAAATGACTGAATGAATGCTTCAATTGTTTTGATGTAAAATAGTTATAAAATATAGTTGGTTCAAAGTAGTATTATATTGTGTTTTATTTAATATTTTATTTTCTTAATATACTTTTATAATCAGAATGGTTTATTTTATAATATTTCTTAATTTTACTACTCACAACAAAATTTAAGTTAATTGGATATTTATAACTATGATTTGATTATATTTATTTAATATTATTTTTTTGTAAGATTATATTTATTATTTATTTGTTTTTAAACAAATGCGATCTAGTCACATAATTATTAATATTTAATTAATTTAATTTTTTGCAATAATGATCTACATAATAAATAGATTTAATCATATAAATATACAAAAATACTAGGTCTCTCAAAATAAATTATCGAAGTAATTAATAGTCAATGATTTGGTTAGCATTCTTTACTCTCACTGTTTTACACATTGTTTTTTTATTTTTTAAAATTTAATTTTAAAATATTTTTAGATTTTATTGTACGCTTTTGTTTAATTTATACTTATATAATTTATTCGTTGATATATATTAATAAATATTGATGCTAAATATAAAAATATATAAAAGTACAAATATAATTTTTTAAAATTTATTTTTAAAAAGTTTTAATTAACTTAATTTTTCGTTTGGTAAGAAATTTAAAGTTAGATTTTTGTTTTTCGTTTTAAAGTTAAAAAAATAAAAAAAATCTCAATAGTTTTGTTATTATAAAAAAAATGAAATAAATAACTTTTAAAAGGTATGAAAAACATTTTATATATTTTGATATTTAAGTATGAAAAGTTTTTTATACCACTGTATGCATTTGAGAATATTTTTAAAATTTTTTTATTTTTAGTTTTGAATGAAATAAACAATTTATAAAAAAAATGAGAACTATTTTAAGTATAAGAGATTTTTTATATATATTTTGAAATTTTTTTTTATTATTAGTTTTAAATGAAATGTGAACTATTTTAAGTATGAAAGCAATTTGTAAAAAATGTGAACTATTTTAAATATGAGAAATTTTTTATACTTATTTTTTCTAACTTCGTCGTTTGTTTGTAGCGCTGAATTTTTCGTCCAGCGCTTTAAAAATTTCGTGATTTCGTCGTTTGTTTGTAAGGTAATTATTTAATTTAGTTTTTTATAGCATGTATGTATATAAGAATATATATTCTCATATAGTGATGGATAAGAAATTTTTTTAATATATTTTCAAAGTTTCTTATAGCAGTTACGTATATGAGAATATTTTTATATAGTGATATATAAGAAATTTTTAATATATTTTAAAATTTAAGTATGAGAAATTTTTTATAACACATATGTATATGCGAATATTATTAGATAGTGATATATGAGAAATTTTTCATCCATCATATTTTTGTTGTTGTTTAATGAAAAAATAAGAACTATTTTAAAATATAGTATGAGAAATTTCAACAATGAAAACAAAATGTTACATGTTTTTTAACTAATTTTTTTTATCATTTCGAGGGTTATATGTTGTGAACAGATAAATATATGCTGTACTTGTGTTTTGTTTTGTGAATTGTGTTCGAAATGCCTCCGATTTGATTAAAGAATCACAATTTAAATTTTTACTTTTTTATTTAAAAATGCATCATTTAATTGATTGAGGAATTTTGGTTTGAAATGCATCATTTCTACACAATGATAATTGTATCAGTGGGTGTTCTGGTTTAAAATGCATTATTTACCTTATATAGGAATTTATGGTTTAAAATGTATCATTTCGACACAATGGTATAATATGTATCATTGTGTGCTTATATTGCCAAAAGTCATTGTTGTCGAGAAAAACTCATTTTTACAAATTTTATGTATTGTCATTTGATAAAAATATCACGTTTAAAAAGTTACTTTTTGGTTCGTCATACTTCAAAATTTAGCACATGTTTGATTTGTTATTACATAAATACACCACTTTCTAAACATGAGCCACCTATACATTGTGACGCACTCATAATGAGTTGTGTTTAATTAATATATTGTAGGAATGGTTAAAAAGAAAAAATCAGATAAAACTTCGGATGCAAAAAGAGAAGAGGGATCATCATTAACTTCAAATGGCAAAAAAATAGTTAAGAAAACGTCAAGCCAGTTCAACTATTGCTCTAACATAACAACAGTCATCAGGTTGTTGGATAGCATACATGTGAATAATATATGTATTACTTGTGTTTTAAATAATTGAGATGACTAATGTTTCGAGTTTTCATTTGAGTTATTAAGATATTTGATGAAAAAAAATTACATTTTAAAAAGTTACTTTCTGGTTATTATGACCAACTGATAGATGTATTACTTGCGTTCTAAATGTATTACTGATAAAGTTATCATAAATGTATCACTTACCAATTTATGATTATGCCTAATATATATCTATATACCGATATATGTGCTAGTGGGTAGTTTTTAAACTTATAATTAGAACTTCATAATTGTAAAATTCTATACCAGATAATAAATGTATCACTTATCAATCCATGATCGAATGTTTCAAAGTTTTTGAATATAATAAAATAATTTTAAAACTGATGAGATTAAATTTATTAAAAAAAAGTATTGGGACTAATCTTCTTATGATATTCAAAAAAAGAATTAATCTTTAAAATTTTTTTAATTTTTATTTTTAATAAAAAAAATAAAAAAAACTAAAAAACATAGTTGCCAGTCAGATCATCAATCAAAACTTGGTAGTTAAAACGACTTAAATTTTGCCCATGATCTCCTCTGTACATCTCCCCTCCACTTTTGGGGTAACATATTCTATCACTATTTTTAATTATTATTATTGGTCGATCGTTACTTTTAAAATATTTATATATTAAATATATTTTTTTATGATAATTTATTATAAACAAAAAGTATAAACTATAAATGTTACCTGTTATTTTTCTTTTTAATTTTTTAAATGGTAAACAAAAACATATATTTGAAGAAAAACTAAAAGCATTTCCAACTATTCTTCTTAAATGCTACCCAATTAATTTTTTAAAATAGTTAAAAATTATTTTAGGAAGTAATTTTTCATGTACAATTCTAATCATATTTTTTATTTTAGAAAGTCGTGATTTTTTTATTAATTTTTAATATACAAAAATAATAATAAAAATAGTTTAGTATTTTTACATATTCTTTATTTGTAAGAGACTAGAATCTTAATTTATTGTACACTTTTTTTAAATGCACATAATCTTTTACTTATTAATAGTTATTACATACATTAATACAAATTTTTTTGTACTATGTACTAGTATTCATACCCTAATTGATAACCTTGGCTTATAAGTTTTTTGGCTAAAAACGCCAAAAAACCAAAGTTACTTATTTGGAAAAAAAAATAAAAAAAATTAAAAAGTTAAAAACTCTAATCAAAATATAAACGCATAAAATATTATATTCAAACTTTTACAATTTTTAAAATATAATAGGGATAATTATACTTACTTTCCCTGAAATTTAAGCTTATTAGGGACTTTCTCCGAGGTCTTTGAAATTACACTGTCCTTCCTTATCAGATATTGTCGGTTAACTCCGTTAATGGAAGAAATACAATTAATTATTTACCCATTTATTTTCATTGATTGACTTTTCTCTCTCTCTCTCTCTCTCTCTCTCTCTCTCTCCTTCCTCCTCTACCACCTCTGCTGAATTGTATCTACTCATTCGTCGCGACTAATGCCACCACCTCTCCGACCATCACTGTCGGTTACCGTCAAGACCGCCAGTCTCTGCTCTTCATTTCTCTCTCTTCCTCCGTCTCTCTCTAATCTCTCACCCATTTTATAAATATGCATATATATATATATATATATATATATATATAGTCATCTTAAAATCATCTGGCAATACTGCTATCACTTACTGCCTTCAATGTTTACTACCCTTTTGACACCCTAATGCCGCTAATGAATGGCTCCGATCGTTGGTACACTGTTTCGGAAAAACTAAATCAATAAATTATTATTTAATAAATTTTATTAAAAATTATTTTTTAAACTTATTTTGAACTTGTCAAAAATATGATCCGATCAGTTGATTGTGTACCACTCGCTGATTAGAGCAACCTATTTTTTTTATTTTGATCAGTTTCAAGGGTAAGTTATTTGATTTCTAGACAAAAGTAAAGAAAAAAAAGAAAAAAAAAAGAAAAAAACATTCTGGAAAATAATACTGTGTTTGTATATATATATATATATTACGGAGAGCAGAGGGAAGGGAGAGAGAGAGATGGACGCCGACCCCCACGCCACTGTCGACCTCCACGCCGCACGCCACTGTCGACCTCCACGCCGCACGCCACCACCGTCTCTGTCGTCCCTCTCTCTCCCTTTGCTCTCTCTCTCTCTCTCTCTCTCTCTCCCATGCCACTGCATGCCACCGCCAACCCCCATTGGCGATTTTGGGTGGCAGGGGTTTTCGGTGGGTGGTAGTGGTTTTGGGACGGTTTTGGGTGGCAGTGGTTTTGGTGGTCTTGGAGGATTTTTTCTGGTGGGTTTTCATTACTCCAGAGAGAGTAGAGAGAGAGGGAGAGAAGAGGTAATGATGAAAAATGAAAAAAATAATAATATGAATAAGTGTAAAATTAGAAATAAAATAAAATAATTGTCGAGGTTAGCATTTTCTATCAAGTTTTTTAAATGTTATTTGACAGAAAAGGTATCTGAAATATAAAAACAAAACAGAAGTAAGGACATCGTAATTTTAGAGACCACATAGGAAATACCTGTAATAAGCTTAAATATCAAGAAAGGTAAGTGTAATTATTTCATTATATTAAATTTTTTATTCATAATTTATTTACTTATACTACTAATTACATATAATTGTTAATATCAAATATATAAAATGATAAAATTATCCATTTTGAACAAAAAATAAAAAGTTAATTTTTTATCCAAACAATCAACTTAAAAAAAAACTAACTTAAAAACTAAGTTACAAAACAAACTATTTTGAACTTAATTTAATTTTTTTGCTAAAAATATAAAAAAAAACTAATTTTTAAACTAATTATCAATCGAAGCCTCAATAACATTATTTTTATCTTAGTAAAAAATTTGCTAAATTTATCACTACCTCCTAATAGGGAACCCCTACAAACTTTCTCCTGCTCCCCCAAATAGGGAGCTATTTTTTGGTTCTCCAAAATAGGGAGACCAAATTTTGGGTTTGACTCCTCAAATTGGGGAATGGAGTTTGTTGGGAAGAGCCATTGGAGATGCTCTAAGTGCTCCTTTGGAGTGGGTGATTTTAAAATGCCAAAAAAAAAAAAAGAAGAAAAAGGATTAAATGTGCTATTATTTCATTGACTCGTTTGTTTGGATAACTAAAACGAATCTTAAAATCACTTTTTTGATTTTTTCAAAAAAGTGTAGAAACTTGAAAAAATAAATAAATTACTTAAATACTCTTGTTTTCTAATGCCAATATTAGTCCTCCAAAAATAAATATTCTTATTTTAAAATAAAGTTAATTTAGTAAAATATTTTCTTTAAATTTTTTTTATTGAAATTAGCCAAACAAAATAGGAGAAAAATAACTATCCTTTCTTTCCCATTTATCCAAACAGAATAAAAAACACAATTATTTTTCTTCATTTTTCTTTGCTTAAGTAATATTTTCATCTTTTTCTTATTTGGAAAAGTGGAATTCACATCAAGATAATAGAAGAAGTGATGTACGAGCCTCCAAAAATTATCTACAGTAATTGTGTTTGTCATGCTAGCATACATAAGCATGTCTACGGTAATTACACTTAAATTTATTATTTTATAAATTTTTCATTCTCTAATAAGCAAAGGGGTATGATACTAAATGCTGGCCGTTCTATTCATTTTTAATGAAATACTCCAAATTTTTTATTCTAATAAATTTAGAATTTCTCTTATTTCTACTAATTTTTATGTTCAGACACATTAGTTTTGATATTAACTCATCTTCTTTCTCGCACGCTGGAAAAAACTTTATCAGAACTGACTGCTAGCACTCTTTCTATAGTCTTACTTGTCACGTCAAGTAATGATCTACACACATTTAAATAAACTGTCCGTAATTTTTGAAATAATCTTCTAAGCTGTACAACATGTGCACCCTGTTGTACTGCGATTAAGCACACATCAAGCATAGGCAGTGTTTGATATTACTAAAATTAGTAGTTTATAAATATAATTTATAGTAAAAGTTGTAAGTGTTTGAAAAAACTTGTAACTTGTAACTGAAGTAGAATAAAAAGTAATTATAAATTGTAGTAGAAATTGTGGATATTTAAAAAAACATATAATTTATGGCTAAAATTAATATCGAAAAATAAAATACTACTAACATTAATTTTGTCAAATACCCCCATAATGTTCGGGATGGCTAGGGCTTGAGCCCACAAACAAGTGGGACTACAAATTAGAAGAGATATTGAAACTCCAAGAAGACTCTAAATAATATTATGATATCATGTTTTGATGTTTACATTTGAATATATATGATGTGATATTTAATGTGTGCTGTTTAAAAATAAATAGTGAGATCACATAATGATATATCGTACAAGCACCATACATAAAGTGCCTCATCATATGATACCTAAATATAACCACTAAATATAATCATCGTAGCATACTTTCCTTTTACGTAAATAAGGAATTTTTTTAGCGGAGAGAATTCTCCTCACAAACCAATGAATTTAATGAATTTGTTTTGATTTACAACTGTTATAGAAAATTTTCCCTTTAAATGGTTTGAGAAATTCTTTTTGATTTGCTAACTTTTCTTTTCTGAACAGTATCAATCAAGAACATTTTCATTTTTTTTAAAGAAGTGTTTAAATATATTAGCCAATAGTTATTTTATAAACAAATTTTTAGTTCAGAATTTTAGAAAATTGGGATTTAGACTTTGGAGTTTTCAGAGACCTCAAGACAAAAACCCTCTTTTCATTAATATGTATATACTAGCGTTGACATGTGTAATGTACGAAAATTATAAAAAATAATATTAAAAGATAAAAAACTAATAGACAAATAAATATAATAAAATCATAAAGAAATTTGTATATAAATATAAAAGATATCACATTTAGTGTTCGTTTAGCAACTTGGCTTTAAGCTAGCTTTTTAATTTTAAACTACTTTAAGCTAAAAAGTTAAACAATTCGTTTGGTTGGAAAATTAATGACTTTTAAACCACTAAAAAGTCAAATAAGTTAGATGTGAAAATCCAAGTTTGTTTTTATATGTTAAAAAAAATCCAAAAAAGCTAAAAGGTAAAATTAAAAATTATTATGAAAAAAGTTAAAATTTTTAAAAATAAATAGGCTAAAAGCTAGGAGATAGTGTTAAGCCATGGTACAACTATTTTAAGCATAATGTACAATTACTCATAACATGGAGTACAACTAAGCATACTATAAAATATAACTAAGCATAGCATAAAATACAATTAAACATAGTATAATGTACAAGCCTTTAAAGCATAAGGTACAACAACTTTAAGCATATGGTACAACCTTCAAAACATGGTTCAACTTTCATGGCATGGCCATTTTTTATTATAGATTTGTATTAAATCATTATTCACCTAATCTAAATCAAATAAAATATGTAAATCATGTCACACAACAAGAACATGTTTCATCATACACTTAACAATTTACTAGCCAACTTCTAATCACTTATTTGTAAACTCCAACAACATTTTGAGGTAGTTAGATTTTGATTGAGGTTCAGATTTTTTGTCACATTTTAGATAAAACTATTCTCTACAACTCTTATATAAAATACTAAGACTCAATCATAAGGTAACTAGGTAATATAGCTCTCACAAGTGAAAATGGTTCAGCATTACATAGGAATTGTATTGAAAAATGGGTCTCGATTTTAGGGTATCGAAACAGGTTTTACTAAGCTCAATTTTGGATATGTTTTAATTTAAGGTGTCATCTACAAATCTCATGAATAATTCTTGGGGTAGTTCTTAAGAAAATCTTAGAGAAATAACTCTATTTAGAAAATGTGTTTAGGAAGTGTCAAACACTCAGCAAAGTTAATTTTTAATAGAGAGTTTAAAAATCATTTTGGGTATCATACAGAGACTTTTGAATATGATTTTTGAACAGAAACTAGATTAATATGCCCCTAACATTTTTCATAAAAATTACTTTTGAAAAAGATCATTATAACAGAGGTTTTGGGTTGCGTAAAAATATGTAACCGCGAGTTCTTTTAATCACTGTACTTAAACAGAGAGTTTTAGAGGTGATTTTTCCATTCAAAACTCAACATCTTCAGCTCCTTTTTGGTGGGTAGTTATATAAATATGTTGGCTACAATTTTCATGACAACACCTAAGCTCAGTTCGCGTTTGAAAATGGGGTTTTGGGCTCTGCAACACAAATTGGTCTAAAAATGACATGTTTTGGTAGAAAAGCTCTATCTCGAGTTATATTCATTCAAATCCATTCAAACAAATTTTGGATGAAAGATACCATAAAAACCTAGGTCTGAATATAAAGAACACACTCAAATCATTTTTCTAGATTTAGTTATGATCTTTCAAAAATTGGAGTAGAGAGCTTAAAAATCTTAAATTTCAGACCTAGTTATGTTCTAGCCACTTAGCATTTTGTATGTCAAGTTTTGGTCTATTTTCTTTACATGCATGGTTCATACACTTATATATCAAAACTATAGAACTCATAAAAGTCATAAAACTCAAAGATATCAACATGCAAATACATATCAACCCATAAAAATTCTGAATAATCTCTATTATCTTATCGTGACGCCCTTTTAGTTCATGGTTTGGTTTTATTTTTTGGATTCATTTTTTGAGATGGATTGAAGAGAGTTTGAGGTGAGTGAGATTAGACAGTTTAGAGATTTTCTTACCTTATTGGATGATCTAAAGGTAGAAGGTTGAGAAAAACTTGGCTTTGGTCTCTTAGGTCTCCAAAGACCTCCCTCCAAGCACCTTCTCCTCCTTCACTTGGCTTTGGTCTCTTAGGTCTCCAAAGACCTCCTACCACCTCCTCCTTCATTCTCCTTCTTTTGAACACTTCAGAGATTTCTCTGAATTTTCCCCCTCTCACTTAGCCAAAAAATGAAGGTTGTTTGGGTTGTTAAATGGGCTGAATTTTGTTTTAATTGCTTGTTTAGTGGTGTTTTGGTACTGTATTGTCTAAGAAAGTGTTTTAAAATTTAATTTGATGTATTTTTTAGTATTCATATCTATTAAAATAAATTATTTTAATAAATTTATGATTAATTTATTATTTTTATAGTTTAATATAATTTTAACAATAATTGATTAATTAAGTATAAGCAATTAAGCCAGTTTTAACTATTTTAATTAGATGCGTCATTTTAGATTTATTAGGTATGTACAAACTTTAATATTGATTTATTAGGTGTGTACAAACTTTTATTTACTTGTATATCATTTTCTTTAATTTGAGCATAAAAAGCAAAAAGAGACTTTTTGACACATAAAACAAGGCATAGTCTGCCACTAAGGGGCATTTTGGTTATTTTGTTATTATTTTGTCTTTTGCTCTTTATTTTAATTTAAATATTTAATTTAGAGTGTCCATGTGTCAAATCTAGAGTTTTTAAGACTTTTTAGTGTCTTAGGGGCAAAATAATAATTTTACTCTTTTTACGAGTTTTTTTATTTTTAAAATAATATTTTATAATAATTAAATAAATTTTAGGATGCTAGGAGTCTTTTTCGTGTGTTAGAATTTTTTCTCTCGAGTGTTAGGTCTCTAGGGTTTCAGATCGAATTAGAGTTTCCAATCTTTTGGCGACCTAAGATCTTATAGGTTAACCGTTGCAAATACTAGAGTTTAGAACCGGTCCTTATAGCTAAGGCACATAATAATATATATAACAGTAAGTCTCGACATATACGTCGCAGACACAATACCGTGAAACACTTACTGTCGAGTAGAATAATTCCATAGAATATATAAAGTTTAAAGGCAATATAGTAGATCTATTAACTAAAGGCATAAGCGGAGAGTAAGTTATTTGTTTATCGAGGAGAATATGCTTAAAGCCTATGAATTAAAAGTCGCTTCAATGAAAATTTAACCTAGCTGATTGGAGATCCTAAGATTTATGTTCAAAGGGACAAATGAATTGTGTGTGACTTACTGTCATTACCATGAAGATAAAATTTCCTACCAATTCTTATGATAGTACAGTGATATCTATAGCGTTATTAGGTTAAGCTCAGCTTTTAATGATTCTTATACCTTAAAATTCAAGTGGGATATAGCAGAATATTCTTAATAAGAATCACTTATATGAATGAGAATGCTAAAACTACATTCTCTAACAGTACTCATGAAATCAGGATTTATCCAAGGCCAAAATGGGCACAACCGTGAGAATCAAGTTGTGTTTAGAAAAATTCTACATAAACTCTATTATCTTGGCTTACACAAACGGCTGAAGGATTCAAGGCATCGCGCCCACTAATTAGCCAAAAAGTTCAATAGTTGTTCACAAGGGAAGGTTCAAAACCAAAAGCTACCTATCTTATGCAGAATTTTTCTTATTGAACTTTCTCTGTGTCTACATCTTATTGCATTTTTTTTTCATCAAATTCTATTTATATGGGAGATTATTGAAAAAAGTAGGTTTTGAATTTTTTAGAATATGATATTTAGCTAACTTTGAAGCTAAATATCTTTGAATTTGATTAATCTTTTTATATGATTCCAAGTTCTAATGTGTTTATCTCAATTAGTAAAGTAATCATGGACTTTAAGGTATTTAAAATCATTAATGGGTGAATGAGAAATTGACTCTGAATGTGTGCCATTAAAGTTGGCAAAATGATGGTAACTTTACCCAATTCCTCATTGGTTGGGAAAACATGGGGTTAGTGGCTTATATAAGCCAAGTATGACCTAATGGGTGTGCCCATTGGGGGTACCCAGTTTTGTGGACGAAGAACTCCACTCAACGGTGGGTTCGACCAAAACCCCGCCGCTGCCGTCGCTTGCCTGTCCTACTAATCGGTCGGTCGTGCCGAGTCGAGCTGTGCCAGGCCAGGCTCGAGCTCAGGCTTGGGCTCGGGCCTGGGTTCGGGTCTGAGTTCGTGGTTCGAGGTCTGAGGGCTGTGGGTCGCAGGTTGTGGGCTTTAGGTTTGGGTCGACCCTTATCTTTTTACGAAAAATTTATTTAGTTAGATTTTCGAATTTAAAATTTAAAATATTTAAATTTTAAAATAATGTTACTGTTATTTTTGAACGAGCCGCTGGAGGGTTTGGTTCGGGATTGTTAGAGTCATACCGAACCGTTCGCGCTTGTTGGGCGGTCAAACCGCCAGGCCGAACGAGTTCGTGCCTGTTCGGTTTAAACTGAATAGTCACCAGCAATGCCTACAAATAGGCTGCTGTAGATCACATTTCGACATCCCAATTCTGAAAACTCTGCTACTCTGCATTTTCATTTCCTACTCCGTTCAAAGTTTTGAGAAAGTTCAAGCATACCGAGCTTCGCTGTGTGTGCAACTTATTGTGCTTCTACTGCACATAGCAATCGTTTTATTCTAGTGGTAGACGTCCTTCCAACACAAGTATCGAGGCGGGGGCGTAATCTGTCTTAAGGGAACAAAGTTAAAACGTTAGATCCAATTGCACTATTTTGCATCGTTTGTTCTGTAAGCCGACTCTGTATATGTTTTTCATTTTCTGAAACAGTCTTTCATTTCAGTTTCTGTTTCTGCTCCGGTTCTAACAAAAATAGTGTTTTAATTCTTTTCTTTTTTTGCTTTCTGTTCATAAAATCTGTTGTTATTATTCTGTATTTCCTGGTTACGAATTTCGGAAGACTCAAAATTTCTGTTCTGTTATGTTCTGTGTCGTTTTCTAATTAAAAAAAAGTGTTTTTTTTAATTACCTGCTATAAAACGTTTTATAAATATGGTTATCTGTTTAGTATTTAATTTTAATTTTATTTGTTGTTTGTTTTGTATATATACCAAAAACAGATTAGTAATATTCTATTTTAGATTTTTTGAAATCAATAAATCGCCGTATTGTTGTAATTTCAGTATCTGTGACCAACATATGATGTATAAGATAAGATGTGTATGACCTAGAACAACATAAAAACTTACTTTTTACGGGAAACCACCTAATAAATTATTGAATTTAAAAAGAAAATTTTCTAAATTAATTTAAATGATTTTAATTTCTTGGTTTGTACATGTCTTAAAAAATATTAGAGAGAGAGAGAGAGAGAGAGAGAGAGAGATATAGATAGATAGATAGATATTGGTAATTTGTAGTTTCCAAATACTTTTTGGTTTATAGGGACTTTTAAAAAAAGAAATGTGAGACATGGATTTTGAGGAAAAAAGAAAGTTGAAAAAGAAAAAGTATTGACATTAAAAATCAAAATGGAAGTGAAAAAGGAGGGAAGTGAGTTTAAAAGTGGGAAGTGTTAAAAAGTGTTAACTCTATATAAATATTTTTTAATTGGGAGTTTAATTTTTATTTATTTATTTATAGATTAGAGCATCAGCAACAGCCTTGTTATTCCACTGTTTTAACTAAAATACCTAGTAGAATTTATAAAAACAGGAGCTGCAACCGCCTCAATAAAAGCCTCGCTACTTCAACTCATGCTACAATGACTCACTGCAATTGTTGAGCCACTGTTCATCGGCTATTTATTCTTTGATTGGAATCTTCGGAGTTTTTTTCCAACGAAACCGAAACAAAAACTAGTCGAAAGACGCACAGAGACGGGTCCGAGAGAGAATCAGAGAGACTGAACAACGGAAACCGAAACAAAAACCAGTCGGAAGACTCATAGAGACGGATCCGAGAGAGATTTAGAGAGACGAAGAAATGAGGACTGTGCCATTGGGAATCTCTGTGTCGCCGACAACAACGGCGACCTCCATTAACAGTTTCTCTCTCAATCCAAATCCCAAGAGACTAAAGCTTCCTTTTCCTTCTACTATCTCTCGCTTCTCCTCAGACGATCCCTCCAATTTGGGTATCCACAACTTCTTTCTCTGTCTAAATCTACGCACAAATGTGCGTATTGAATGCTTCTTGTTTGGGATTATTCTCAGTTGAAGATAAAAATAGCTAAAATAGCTTAGTGGTGGTAAAGTGTGGGATCAAAAGTTACTAGCTAAAATAATATAGTATGGCTAGTGATTTGGCTAGTTAATTTGGCTTAGTATTGGTATAAATGCCCTTGGATAAAATAAGATAAAGATAAGATAGGCAAAGTTACAAGTACATGTATATGCTCAACACAAAGAAGAATTAAAAGAAATAATGCTTTTATGAGATAAAATTTTACTTTTACTCATTTTACATGATTATGAATGCATATAACATCAAACTCTCGTCTCATTCAAAGGACTAAAATTCATATATTCATGAAGGAGAGAAGGCATACAAGTGTTTTAGCACTAATTAAAGGTCATCCCATAAAAAGAAATTGCCTTTGAAGTCATGAACCCACTCAGCCACCTTATCCCATCTTTCCCTCAATCTTTTTATTTCTACTTTTTTCTCTCTCAAAATTATTCGGGTCGAATTTGAAATTTATTATGATTAAATAAAATTTTATTAAATCCAAGGAATAAAAATAAAGTGGCGGCTGAAGAAAAAAAGGAAGAGTTTGTTTTTGACTAAATAAGTGCCAAATATGTTGAAGATAATTTAAAAAGAATATAGTTATAAGGACACATGGCACAAGGAAAATAGGTCAAAAGAAAGAACTAGCCGTTGGAGTTAAAAACAGATCTGAATAGGGAAGACAGTTATTTGGGAAGCTATAAATATAAAGTGAAGGTTGAGAAGAAAGGGACACATCCACTACACATCAAGCTTCGAGCTTATTTCCATTTCGTATTTTGTATTTACATATCTTCAGTCTTCGTCTTTAGTTTGAATTTATTTCTTATTTCAGCTTTCATTTCGAATTCAATTCTAGTCTTTGTTCCAATTTATGTTCAAGTCAATTCTAGTAAAATTCCATTTTGAATTAAGTTCAGTCATTATTCGCTCTTTTCGCAAATTCATTCTCATTAATCATAAAAAATACTTGAAAATTGGTAAAGTCCTCTTTGTTGAGGCAAAATCTGAATCAATAGCCTTATTGCTTCAAGCTAAACATAATTGGCTTGGTTAGGAATCAAGTTTGGTGCAATTCTCTAATAATTGGATGTAATCGTCCTGACACGTCCACGATATATTAAAAGGTCCTGAATGATTTTCAGCGTGAAACGCCAATAAATTTTTGGCACACCGAGTGGGATCCAAGTATTACTTAGAAGCATAATGGCAAGGAGGGGCCAAGGAAAAACTGTGGTTAGCTAGACTATAGGAAGTTCATTCTCAAAAGGTTTTGAAGTTGAGTCGCAACGCAGCTCAACCTAACACATTGATTTATAAGACATGGTTGAGAGCATGCACGGATATTTGCTGGAAGCTAACAAGGAGTTATCTATGTCTTTATCTTTAACCTTGCCAGCACCAATACAAGACCTAACTCAGGTTATGAAATAAATGATGACTTTTCTTAATGAAAAGGTAACAACCCGGGTCTAGCGATTCACAGTGGAGTGGCAAACCAACAAGCAGTGGGACTGTCATGCCCAAACATCCGGGTCACGCGAAAGCCCACCAAAACACTCATTTAAGAAAATAGATTTCACAGTTGATAATCAAAATACCACATTTGGATAAAAGATTTTTCAAGTTCAACTCTCATAAAGCGTAAACATGCATTCTCATACATGAATAAACATATCGCCAAAAGGCGTACAAAACCAGGCTGAACAGGTGTCACATGTGTAAGTACATGTCTCAAAAAGGGAAAACTACAGCAAGTCTTCCATCACCTCTGCGATTGGGTCAACTCTTCTTGCTCACCTGAAAATATTTTACAGCAAAATTCCACACCGTGAGCCGAAGCCAAATAGAAAAATAGACTATAAACTGTAATACAAATCATGCAATCATATGGTGGGAGCTAACTCGACCACAAAAGTCACAAAAATTTTTCTCTAAAAAACCAACAGTTTTCCATCTGAAAACCAACATTTCTATCATTGAAACTATGCATATAATCCTGACATATATCATGTCACAGTCAGGGAAAAGTAGTAAAGCACAACATTCTCCACCCGGGGATACACAACCGAGGAGCACAGTAAAATGTAATCCTATGTACCGACTTTGCCAGACAAACAAAGACAACAACTATAGACTCTGGTCCATTACCTTGAATCCACAGGCTTGGTAATGACAAGCTCTATATGGAGTCACGACAACGTAACTGCTCAATTTACGGGCCAAGCCCGAGGGTTCAGAGCACCCACCAGCCACTCAATTTATGGGATTCACCCGAAGGTACATAGCACCTACTGCTTAATTTATGGAACTTGAGCCCAAGGGTATACGAAGCACCCAATCACTCAATTTACGGGGATTAACCCGAAGGTACAGAGCACCTACGCTGCACACGTTTTCAAATTTACACCGAGGAGCAATGGAAGCCAAACTCAACAATACCCACTGTCATGGTACATCTATGGATAAATATTTTAAAACCAACCCACAAATAGATAGACAACATAAGTATATAAAAGAGATCCCATCCATGAGCCATGGAGATCAACAACATATGCAAAAATATATTTTCACCCAAAACGTTTTAGAAGTTAAGACTTAACTCCAAAGGCTAGCTCCAAACCTTCACAAACACATTTGAAAAGTTTTCCAAGACTCCGTTTTCAAACCATCCATTTGAAAACCTCTAATAACCCTTTTTAGGCCATAAAGTTTCATAAAACACATCGGATAAACATCACACGAGGAAAGCTTGAACCAAAACACTTAATTTTCCAAAATAGTCCAAGTTCGACTGGGCTCACCCTCCAGTCGACTGAAAAACACACTGGAAAAGAGAACCAAAACAGAAACCTTTTCAGTCGACTGACCTCTCAGGTCCAGTCGACTGAACCTCCCACATGATGATCCAGTCTACAAAACTCATAGGTTCAGTCAACTGAACTTGCCCAGATCATGTTTTTGAGCTACAATTTTGGTTTCCAAATTTCAGATCAAGCCTAAAAAACACATGTTTTGATACCTAGAAGCATATCCGAGCTCAAGGCTATCATAAAACCTCGAAAGGAACATCCCTATTTCGATTTCGTCCAACCAAACGCCGAAAAATGATTTTTAACCCAAAATCGGATTTGAAACATAAATCACTTTTCATGAGTTTTAAAATGGTAGAAACGCGTAGGATTACATGTAGTATCCTCTAACAGTTATACAGTCTAAGATCCTACCTCAGTGAATTCAAAACTCGACGTCTCGATCAACGTACAAAATTGAGCTTCACCGGAATGAATTTCTGACTGGATGGATGCGTAGACCGCGATGACGATACTAAGGATCAGCAGTTGGTTTATCAAAAACCAAGTCTCGGGGAAAAAAAATTGAAGAAAACTTAGAAGTTAAGTTTTCAAATTATCTTTCAGAAAATATCTAAGTCCCGATATTTATAGGCCTCCAAAATATTTTTTTTTAATTTTTAAAATTCGCATGGCAACTCTCTACAACCTCGGGAACCAACCTTGCATGCTCAGATAAACATAAACATGCGTCAAAACGAGTAAATCATACATCATGGAAATATATATATAAAACACATCATATATACATAAGTCTAAAAAAGAGACGAGTCCGGGTCTCACAACTCTCCCCCCTTTAAGAAATTTTACCCCTGAAATTCACAACAAGGTCATGAGGTAAACAGGTTTGGGTATCAAGCACGCATCCCAGACTTGAGCTCCCACGTTTCTTCCTCAACCCCGTGATGATGCCAAAAGACCTTGACATAAGCAATTATTCTGCCTCGCAATGTCTGCTCCTTTGTATCAAGAATCTTCACTGGACGCTCCTCATAAGTGGCATCCTCATCAATCCGTAGCTCAGCCCAATCTAGCACATGTGAAGGATCTGGCTCGTGCCTCCGAAGCATAGAAACATGAAACACGTTATGCACAGATGCTAACTGAGGTGGTAATGCCAAATGCTAAGCAACCTCTCTAATCCTATCAAGAATCTCAAAAGGTCCAATGAAACGCGATGATAGCTTCCCGCTACGACCAAGTATCATCAAACCTCTACGTGGTGATACCTTTAAGAACACATGATCCCTCACTGCAAACTCCAAACGTCACCTCCTTTGATCGGCATAACTCTTCTGGCGGCTCTGCGCTGTTAATAGGCGCTGGCGAATCGCTGTAACCTTCTCCGTTGTCTCTCGTACCATGTCGGGTCCCAAGACTGTGGTCTCTCCCACATCTATCCAACATATGGGTGATCTACACAGTCTACCATACAAAGCCTCATACGGTGCCATCATAATATTGGACTGATAGCTATTATTGTATGCAAATTCTGCTAAAGATAGATGATCCTCCCACGAACCTCTAAAGTCAAGGACACAAGATCTCAGCATATCCTCCAGAATCTGTATAGTCCTCTCTGACTGGCCATCCGTCTGGGGGTGAAAAGCAATACTGAACATCAAGCTCGTCCCCAAGGCCTCCTGCAGACTCTGCCAAAAGCGCGAGGTGAAGTGCGGGTCTCGGTCTGAAACAATAGATACTGGCACTCCGTGCAATCTGACTACCTCCATGACGTACAAGCTACTCAGTCGTTCCACCGAATCCGTCACTTGGATAGGGAGTAAGTGTGCAGACTTTGTCAACCTATCAACCACAACCCACACGGCGTTGTGTTCTCTAGGTGACCAAGGAAGTCATGACACAAAGTCTATCGTGATGTGCTCCCACTTCCACTCTGATATAGGCAATGAATGTAGCAATCATGCCAGTCTCTATTGTTTCGCCTTTACTTGCTGACAGGTGAGGTATCGAGAAATAAACTGGATCACATCTCGCTTCATCCCTGTTCAATAGAACTGAAGACGTAGGTCACTATACATCTTTGTGCCTCCAGGATGCACGACAAAACGAGAATGATGACACTCATGCAAAAGATCAGCTCGACATGCCTCTGGCACAAACAACCAGCTTGCCAACTTCAGACTCTGATCGGAACCCGCAATCCAGCCTACTGTATCCTCGCCACTAGCAACGCGGTCTCGTATCATCTGAGCCTCCTGGTCCGCCTGCTGGACCTCTAATACGCGTGCTATCAACACTGGTCGAGTAACCACAGAAAATAAGGTGGCACCCGTCTCAATCTCCCTGAGGCACACATCAAACTCCCCAACATCTGCAAGCATATCCCACTCACGTATAGCCATAGAAGCTAACGACCCGTGAGATCTTCTACTGAGTGCGTCTGCCACAACATTGGCCTTTCTTGGATGATACTGCAAATCAAAATCATAATCCTCCAATAGCTCCATCCATCGTTGTTGGCACAAGTTTAGGTCCTACTGCGAAAATAAGTATTTTAAGCTCTTGTGATCGGAGAAAATCTCGAAATGTTCACCATTTAGATAGTGACGCTATGTCTTCAAGGCGAAGACCACTGCTGGCAACTACAAATCGTGTGTAGGACAGTTTCGCTCGTGCGTCTTCAACTGCCGAGAACCATAGGCTACAACTTTACCCTTCTGCATCAGAACACATCCAAGACTGTCATGTGATGCATCACAGTATACAGTGTACCCCAAGCCTCGCTCTGGGATGATCAACACCGGCGGACTAGTCAACCTCAACTTCAGCTCCTGGAAAGCTGACTCGTAGGACTCACTCCAAACAAACACAACTCCCTTCTGTGCCAGACGCGTCATCGGTGCAGCGAGTCTAGCAAATTCCTTTACAAACCGTCGGTAGTAACCTGCCAAACCCAGAAAATTACGAATCTCAAAGACACTCTTCGGTCGCTTCCAACCTATCACAGCATCAGTCTTCGACGAATCCACAGCTACCCCGTTTGTCGACACCACATGTCCCAAAAATCTCACCTCAGACATCCAGAACTCGCACTTCTCAAACTTCGCGTACAAGCGATGCTCTCTCAAAGTCTGTAGCACGATCCGCAGGTGATCCTCGTGTGCCTCCCTGGTGGGTGAATATATCAGAATATCATCCACAAACACTACTACAAAGCTTTCGAAACAAAGATGGAAGATCTAGTTCATCAAACCCACAAATGTAGCAGGAGCGTTCATCAGACCGAACGGCATGACCAAAAACTCATAGTAACCATAGCGAGTCCGGAAGGTGATCTTCGCTATGTCCTCATCCCTAATCCGCAACTGGTGATATCCTGATCTCATACCTATCTTTAAAAAGCAGTTCGACCCCTTTAGGTGATCAAACAAATCATCTATCCTTGGCATAGGATACTTGTTCTTCACTGTCACCTTATTCAACTTTCGGTAGTCGATGCACAAACGTAAGGATCCATCATTCTTCCTGGAAAAAAGAGCAGGGGCTCCCCACGGTGAAGTACTCGGGCATATAAACCCCCTCTCCAGTAGCTTCTGAAGCTGTACTTTGAGCTCACGCAGCTCAGCAGGTGCAAATCGGCAAGACGATATAGATATGGGAGTAGTTCCAGGAATCAACTCTATAGAGAACTCTACCTCGCGGCTCGATGGCAACTCAAACAGATCGTCTGGGAAGACATCGGAATAGTCGCAGACTACCAGAGGTAACTTTCCTCGAACCCTAACCTCATCCAACATAAGGGCTGTAAAAAGGGAACCCACGTTGCCCTAGTTTCACACGATGTTTGGCATAGACTTCAAACCCTCATCCCGGTCTCCCACAAAACAAAAACAATCTCCCGTTGGTGTACAAATTGTTACCCTCCGTCGATCGCAATCAATGAAGGCACGATAGGTGGTCACCAATCCATCCCTAGGATGACGTCAAACGTGGTCATGTATAGAATAACAAGGTCGAACTCAAAACAACGACCGGTGACCTCCAACACGCAGGATCTACAGACATGACTCAAGGTCACATCCCCACTCACTGGAGTCTCCACGCACATAGTACTACCCAACAAATCCATTTCCAACCCCAAATAAAATGATATAAATGAATGTGATGCTCCAGTGTCGATAAGAACACTGACCCATGATCTGTAGACTAGAAAGGTACCTCTGATCATGGAGGTGGTAGCAGCAGCATCGGGCACGACCAGCGCTCTTGATGAACTAGGATCCGCAAGAACATAAGCCATGGCCGGTCGGCTGCGGCTCTGCACTACCGACTGTCTACCTGACTGCACTGAAACTCCTCCCTCTGCAAAACGGGACGTCTAAGCTCTAGGATGTGTATACATCTATCGTCCCTGACCTGATGGGACAGCTGGTGCGCCTGCTATACTGCGCACACTCCCTCCTCCGGGGCAGTCCCTACGGATGTGCCCCGACTAACCGCATTCGAAACATATCACTGGTCCCCTCCCCTGTGCTTGCGACTGCGACTGTGCTTGAACAAGCGCTGCACTCTTGCACTCTGTCGTGCGATGCCCTGGCTTCTGGCATCTATGACAAAGAGCCCTCTGATCCGACCGTCCTATTGAGACTACGGGATGTGTGGATGCAGAAGATTGTGGCGGATACGACCCCACTGGATGAGAACTCGGACCAGATGTCCATCGGCGCTTGTTCTCCCTGGGCCTCTGATCCAGTGCGCATCCCCCTCCTGGCTGACTCTTACTGTCCCTGTCTTTGCGCGTCTTGCTCAAGGTGTCTTCCACCTTCATGGCCATCTGTACTAACTTAGTGTAGATCTGCATCTGGAATGTCGCTACTCTGTCTCTAATAGCGAGCCTCAAACCCCTCTCAAATATGTTCGCCTTGAACTCATCAGTAGGTATGATCTCCTGTGCAAACGGGATAAGCTGGTAAACTCAGCCTCATACTCAACAACTGACATACTCTCCTGAGTCAGAAATAGGAAATCATCTCTGTAGCGATCCCTCAGTGTTGCTGGAAAGTATTTCTCTAGAAATACCTTCGTGAACACCTCCCATGTACTTGTCACTGCAGTCTTGGCGAACTTCCACCACATATGAGCGCTTCCACTCAACTGGAAGGCAGCGTAAGTAACCCCCAGATCATCTTCCTCAATCTGAAGCGAATCCTAGATCCTCGTAACCAGCTCCATCCATTCGGTGGCTACGGTGGGGTTGGGATCCCCAAAAAAGGTAGGAGGGTCCAAATGGCGAAACTTGCGTATCGCAACCGTCGCCCTCGGCTCAGGTACACTCTCCCTACCCCTAATGGCCTCAGCCAGTTGCCGGATGGAGCCGACCATCTCACGCAATAAATCACCCTCATCAACAGGTCCTTAGGATGCATTAGCATCCCCAATATCTGGGATTGGAACGTCCCTTCGACCGGAACCACGACCACGGCCTCGACCTTGGCCTCGTCCTCCCCGCGTGGACATAACTCTATACAAAAGCAACATAACATGATAAGAATCCATACAACATGTTATTGCTAACGTAAAAGACAGATAAGCATGCTAACACATAGCCACGTAATATCATGCCATCACATCTCACATACTGAGGAGAACCAACAAGAAAAACTTGTCCATCTGGATAACTCACTCAGATTCCTTGCAAGAAATTACGTCCGCGAAACGCGTCTCTAACTTGGCTCCCAAGTATGTTAATCCAAACGCCCAAAGGCAAGACTAATAAATCCTAAGGTCCAACCTTCATACCCATGTATACACCATAAGCTATCATGCTATGTTAGGAAAACGCTGTAACACATGCAATCAAGCACACATACATCCTCACAAGGTGATGTACCCTCTTTTCCATGGCACATAGGTATTCGAACCCAGAGTTCTGATACCAAGTTGTCATGCCCCAAACATTTGGGTCACGCGAAAGCCCACCAAAACACCCATTTAAGAAAATAGGTTTCACAGTTGATAATCAAAATACCACATTTGGATAAAACATTTCCCAAGTTCAGCTCTCATAAAGCGTAAACATGCATTCTCATACATGAATAAACATATCGCCAAAAGGTGTATAAAACCAACCTGAACAGGCGTCACATGTGTAAGTACATGTCTCAAAAAGGAAAAACTACAGTAAGTTTTTCATCACCTATGTGACTGGGTCAACTCATCTTGGTCACCTGAAAAAGTTTTACAGTAAAATTCCACACCGTGAGCCGAAACCCAATAAAAAAATAGACTGTAAACTGTAATATAGATCATGCAATCATATAGTGGGAGCTAACTCGACCACAAAAGCCACAAAGGTTTTTCTCTAAAAAACTAACAGTTCTCCATATGAAAACCAACATTTCCATCCTTGAAACTATGCATATAATTCTGACAGATATCATGCCACATTTAAGGAAAAGTAGTAAAGCACAACATTCTCCACCCGGGGATACACAATCGAGGAGCACAGTAAAATGTAATTCTATGTATTGACTCTGCTAGACAGATAAAGGCAACAACTATAGACTCTCGTCCATTACGCTGAACCCACAGGCTTGGTAATGACAAGCTCTATATGGAGTCACGACAATGTAACTACTTAATTTACAGGTCAAACCCGAGTGTCCAGAGCACCCACCAACCACTCAATTTATGGGATTTACCCAAAGGTACAGAGCACCTATTGCTTAATTTATGGGACCTGAGGCCAAGGATACAAAGCACCAAATCACTCAATTTACGGGGACTAACCCGAAGGTACAGAGCACCACGCTGCGCACGTTTCAAAACCAACCCATGAACAGATATACAACACAAGTATATAAAAGAGATCCCATCCATGAACCATGGAGATCAACAACATATGTAAAAACATATTTTCACCCAAAACATTTTAGAAGTTGAGACTCAACCCCACAGGCTAGCTCCAAACCTTCACAAACACGTTTGAAAAGTTTTCCAAGACTCCATTTTCAAACCATCCTTTTGAAAACCTCTAATAACCCTTTTTAGGCCATAGAGTTTCATAAAACACCTCGGATAAACGTCACACGAGTAAAGCTTAAACCAAAACACTTCATTTTCCAAAATAGTCCAGGTTCAATCGACTGGGCTCACCCTCCAGTCGACTAAAAAACACACTGAAAAAGAGAACCAAAACAGAAACCTTTTCAGTCGACTGAACCTCCCACATGATGATCCAGTCGACTGAACTCATAGGTTCAGTCGACTAAACTTGCCCAGATCATGTTTTTGAGCTACGATTATGGTTTCCAAATCTCATATCAAGCCTCAAAAACACATGTTTTGATACCTAGAAGCATATCCGAACTCAAGGCTATCATAAAATCTCAAAAGGAACATTCCTCTTTCGATTTCCTTCAACCAAGCGCCGAAAAATAATTTTTAACCCAAAATCGGATTTGAAACATTAATCACTTTTCATGCGTTTTAAAATGGTAAAAATACGTAGGATTACATGTAGTATCCTCTAACAATTATACAGTCTAAGATCCTACCTCGGTGAGTTTAAAACTCGATATCTCGATGCACGTGCAAAATTGAGCTTTGCCGATATAAATTTCTGACTGGATGGATGCGTAGACCACGATGCCGATACTAAGGATCAGTAGTTGGTTTATCAAAAACCAAACCTTGGGCCCCCGAGAAATTAGAGAGAAGGCAGAGAAAAAACTGGAGAAAACTTAGAAGTTAAGTTTTTAAAATATCTTTTAGAAAATATTTAAGTCTCGATATTTATAGGGTTCTAAAATATTTATTTTTTTGAATTTTTGAAATTCGCCC
Source organism: Heliamphora exappendiculata (assembly GCA_034768845.1). Lineage (NCBI taxonomy): Eukaryota > Viridiplantae > Streptophyta > Magnoliopsida > Ericales > Sarraceniaceae > Heliamphora > Heliamphora exappendiculata. The sequence goes on along the minus strand of JAOTRH010438663.1, from coordinate 4,326 downwards.
TGCAACTCCCTACAACCCCGGGAACCAATATCGCATGCTCAGATAAACATAAACATGCATCAAAATGAGTAAATCATACATCATGAAAAAATATATATAAAACACATCATATATACATAAGTCTCAAAAAGAGACGGGTCCGAGTCTCACAGGGACAGCCTTCCTCACCACCCAATTGCCTCTAACTTTTAATCCAGGATCATCCTTTAATAGTACCGTGCTTAGAGGCCAACATGGTGAAGAAATAGAAAATTCTACACGGATTAGGCCGAATGAAGAAAATGGCAACAAATAGCAGTTTGGCATACCACCTGCAAGACAGATGCCAAACCCATAGAGGGATCCTAATCCTTTACTTATACCCACTAATCTATAGCTCAGGGGGCAAATCCCGATCAATTTTGGTAATTTCAGTCCGGCATAGCAACAGAATATCCCTTTTAATAGGGAACATGTGATCGATATTGTATAGGAGCAATTTGGACCAGCCCTCAGGCGTATCGAATGGCCGATTTACAAGAAACCATACCTTGATGCAATAGATAGGACATATGAATTCCCAAGAGGGTATACAATTCCCAAATTGTACTGTTCTCAAGAGAAGATCATTATTCTACAGTTGAGCATGTGGCTAGATTTACCATTCAATGTGGCGAGGTAGACATCAATGATTTCTTGAGATTCAGGCTTTTTGCCAATTCTTTGATTGGCACGACATTTACTTGGTATATTAATTTGCCACCTAATTCAGTTCGAAGTTGGCCTCAGTTGGAAGACCTATTTCATCATCAGTTCTACATGACAAAACCAAAGATAACAATGACACATCGGTTCGTTGTCGTACTGTACCAAAATAAATATTTAAAATTTTAAAATTAACTACTATTTTGGTAGAATAATGGTTAAGTCCAGTTATCGTTCCTCATGGATTAATAGGATGGAATTAAAATTTCACAACTTCAAATATTATCCGATTTTCTTTTATAAAAAAATTTGTTTGTTTTAATCTAAAAATCTAAAATTAAATTAAACTAAAAATAAAAGATTTAATTTAGATGAGAAAAGATTTTCTAAGGATTTAAATCCACCCAAGTCAGTATTTTAGTTTCATTCAGATTCTATTTTATTTATTCAATTCAATTAAATTCGGTCAGACTACAAGACTGACACGAATTAGCAAGAGGATAAGATCGAATTCAAACTCGGCATATCCTATCTTAGACACGGCACGTATCGTCTGAGTGATCTCAGCACGATCCGTCCAATCTGAGTATAAGATATCTCACGTTTGGATAAAAATAAGAACATATAACAATTGCATAATCTTGTTATTACAATCACAAAAAGTAAAAATGAAAAACTAGATAATTAAATTAAAAGATCGTTGTTCAAACGTCAAACAACGAATTGAATCCGAATAGAAAATAAATATAAATATAAATTAATCCTAAAATACCGACTAGGGATTCATCATATCCGAGGAAGAAGAAGAAGCTTAGCCGCTCATGTTGTGACTAGAAAGCATGAAAAGTTGAAAAATAACAAAGCCTCGAGTCTCCGTCTTCATTTTCTTGACACATCCCGAGCCTTCCTGATTGGCCTCCTAGCTTCTCTCAATTTTTCGTCTTCTGAAAATCTCCAATCCTCTATTAATGAAGCCAAGCCACCTATTTATAGGTGAGCTTTCCACAACAGGTTCAGTCTTCAGGTGCAACTCTACCTGCGTGCACCGTTCGGATGCCGGATGTTCCATCTGGATGCAATTCTTTCTGCCAATGTTTTGTCCGAACGTCCTTCAGGACGTAATTATCACAGAAACATTTTCATCCGAATGTCGTCCGGACGCGCTTCTTATTGGACCAATTTCGACCGGACGCTACTTCTTCAGAAATTTCTATTTTGTCCTTGTTTTCCGTTTTAACCCATTTTACACAATTTTCTCCTCTAAGCCACTCCGGACAATGTAAACAATGTCGTTTTGATCATTTAGCTTTCATGTTGAAATTATTGACCTTTTACAGCTTTTGATCAATTTTTGTTAATTTCTCTACCATCTCGCTTCTTCTTGTGCTAACACTGAAATACTACTAAAATGTATTAGTAAATACAAAATTGAGACTTAGTGAAACATACTTTGTAGGATTTGATTGACATTTTTACGTACCGATCACACCCCTAACTTACACTTTGTTAATCATCGAGCAAAGCAAAAATAAAAGACAAATAAACTAATCTAACTAAAGTCCACTTTCATAGGATACACGATTGCACTTAGCATGTGCAACAAGTCTTTAAACTCCTAGGTTACCCCTAGTGGACGAATTATAGTCTTGTGAGGGTTTCTAGAGATGATACCTACAAACATTAACCACGCGCATTTTGAAAAACTTAAGTTAAAATTGTGAATTTCATACCCCCAACAATCAATTTGAACCATTTTTTCGTTACTTCCATCTTTACAAACAACGTCCCACAGACCTGGACTCAGAGTGTGTGAAGACTCATGTGAGACCCTGACCATTATCTTTTCGATTATTTATATATCTGATGTGTTTCTTCCAGTATATGAATAGTATCGATCCATGATTTTTGTTTCACAGTTGTAAAACAGCATGTATAAATGTGTTACACGCTTTCTGGGGGTTGGTAGAGGCTTGTTTGGCATGTGTTTGGCCTAAAAATTTCCGTTTCAGCGTAAAAAACACACTGCCCACCAGCTCAGTCGGCTGGAGGGCTTGGCCCAGTCGACTGAACCAAAAATCTTGGGTTCGGTCGACTGAACTTGGAGGTTCGGTCGACTGAACAATGTTATTTTTTATTTTTTGTAAATATCCCAGTGGAGGAATTTTTTAGACAAAACCTTTCTTCTAGGCTAAGAAAGCTCTTTTCTCTGCCTTCTCTCTAGCTTTGAGGGCCCGGGGCATAGTTTTGGGTTGGTTCCTTTGTGGATCCTTACTATCGGGGCTGAGGGCTTCGCATCCATCCGGTCGGATTCTCGTTCTGACGCCGTTCAGTTTTGAGACGTCGAGTTCTTGACTCTCCGAGGTAGAATTCTAGACCCTACTACTGTATAAAGGTGATATATGTGATTATGCGTGTTTTTACCGGATAAAAAATACATCAAATGTGATTTTCATGTGTAACCGTGGTTTTTGGGTAAAAGTAGGATTTTTACGCCTTTTCTCAGTTGTATACATGTTTCGGCCACGTAGTATCCATAGTTTTCAAAAGAAGGTTTAAAAACGGTGATTTGTGAAATCGGGTAAAAAATATCTTTTTTGGAGGTTTGGAGCTAACCCGCGGGGTTTAGTCTCAATTTTTAAACGTTTTATTGAAAATGATTTTAGATCTCCATTTTGATGGATTGGATCTCTTTTTATACATGTGTTGTATAAATCATTTTGTGGGTTTTCATAGTGGAGCTACGGTAGATTTTACAATGTTCTCAATAGATGTACCGTGACAGTGGGTGTGTTGAGTTGGGCTTCAATTGCTCCTCGGTGTAAGTCCAAAAACGTGCACAGAGTAGGTCCCTACGTGCCTTCGGGTTAATCCCCGTAAAAGTGGTTGGTGGGTGCTTAGTGCCCTCAGATTGTGATCTCGTAAACTAAGTGGTTGTGTGGGTGCTTAGTGCCCTCGGGTGTGACCCCGTAAACTAAGTCGGTTGCCTCCGTTAATGGCGTTGTTGTTGTAACTCCGTATAGAACTTGTCATTACTAAGCCTATGCGTCTAGGGTAATGGACGAGAGTCTATAGTTGTTAGATTTGTCGATATGGCATAGTCGGTACATAGGACTACATTTACATCTTTCTCCTCAGCTGAGTGACCTGAGTGGTGCTTACTGTTTTATTTACAGCTTTCCCTTAACTGTGGTATGATTTCTGTTAGAATGATATGCATAGTCTGACGAAAAACCTGTGATTTTGGAAGGAAAATCTTTTTGGCTCCTGTGGTTGAGTCCGTGTGTGTGTAATTGCATAATCTGCTTTACAGTTTGTTAGCCTAAGGGTTTTTTAATTTGATTTTGATGATTTTCATGATTTATTTACTAAGAATAAATATTTTTAATAGATAATATTTTATATTTTTAAAATGAAAGTGTTAACACATTTTTAAACAATCAAAGTTGACACCTTAGCCAAAAAGAAATGACTTTTATCTCAAAAGGTTCAAATATTTTAAAATTCTTTAATTAGAATTTTTTGTGTTGATCTTAATTAAAAATTAAGTCAAACACTTAAGGAAAACTACACTTGAAGCTTATCAAGTGTGTCAACACCAATTGATCAAATGCTTTGACACCCTAACTGTTTTTCAAGTTGATC